>JAHHUM010002135.1:0-22547 GCA_036173005.1 Crenichthys baileyi | reverse complement strand
GAGGAGTAACTGAACATCTGACACAGAGAACAAGAGAGAGGAGACTCAGAGAGAGAAACAGCAGAACGGGTAGCCATGGTGGAGCTACTGCTAACGCTAAGCTAGCGACCCCTTACCACTACTAGAAAAAACCGCGTAAAACACGGAGAGTCGCCAAACGTTAAATACAGCAACAGAAAGTATGTGTTTTAACGTGCTTATGTATTATAACAAGTAAGAGATATCACAGTAGAGAGAAATCAGATCAAACGAGAGAGCCTTCACACACCAAACAATCCACCAAGTGCAAAACAGGAAGTGACGAATACGCCTTACCACGCCTCTTCACAGCATGCTAAATCACTTTGTATTTTGCATATGATATAATTAATATTTATTATGGCCACATAAGTATTTCTCAAAATAAACTGATGAAACATATGTAGAACGACAGCAAAATATAAAAATGTTTAAATAATTTTTTTTTGACATGAAAATACTTAAAATATTTGCAGCCACTGAATCATTTTACTTTTTAAGGTTAGCTAAGCTAAACCAAAAAGAACATTCATTCACTAAACATTAATTTGCCTGGTGGTAGAGTCCAACACATATAGTCTCTTTCACCATGTTACCATGGAGATGTCCTTGGACGCACCTTAACAGCTCTGCCAACAAACATTCTATAAGACTGAGATAGTCAATATGGCTGAATAGTTACATTTCAGTTTTAATCCACCACAGCACAAGTCTTGTAAGATGAAAGATTTTAGACACTGTGTGTGGAAATGACTCTCTTACCAGCCTCAGTCAGCGTCTTCCGGAGCGGTTTTAATTTTGTTCCGGTGTTGATATGCATGTAAACATTGTCATCTCTGGGAACTAGAACCTGTCTCACCGGTTATTTGTTTGAATAAATGGAAGTATCATCTTTACATATCAGGAAATTATACCCAAGGAATAACCATACTTTTGGGGGTTCTCAATTCTCTTCCTGATATCCTGGCTGATTTCTTTAGATTCTTCAATAATGTCAAACAAGGACGCAGTGTGTTTGAGAAATATATCCACGGTCGTGGCCACGGTCTAATTAAATCATATGTTGTGAGTTAACCTTAACCAAGATGCCAAATTGTTTAAAGTTTGTTAGTTTATTAGTTTGAGTGTATGTAAACTTCTGAATTTGAAGCAAGAAAGAAAAGTAAAAAAAAAACAAAAACCTTTGTCTTTCTATTATTTAGCAAGTTCAAACCATTAAAAAAAAAATTAATTCACCTGAACGAGGAAAGATTTTACATCAGACAGTGCTTAAAAAAGTCACTTGTTTTATGTGTCATAGAATGTAAATAAGTATCTGGTTTTAGCTTCATTTTTTGTGAAATGTGCTGCCTTGCAAAGTGACTTTCCATAATTTATAAAAGATATGTGGAAGGTATTTGAAGAATTCTGAAGCAATCTCAATTTTATCTTTAATGAGGAATGATAGTAAAAAATATTTTTCTGTTCTTTTTTACTTTCATCCATACTTAACCAACTAAGAACTTTTCAAAACTTGCAGAGATCTACAAAACAATAATTTAATATGAAAATGTTAAATCTTCAGCTACAATGTTTTATTATAGACACAGAGTTTAGACAGTATTTCAATCTTAGTGAATGTAGCAGAACAAATGGAAAAAAAAACAAGTTTTGTTGGACTTTTTTGTCAAATATGATATCATCTTCCTCATTCAGAATTTTAGTTATTTACATTTTCTAGATAAAACATTCAGATTTAAAAAGTGAAACACCCTAAATCAAATATTTTTCATCTTTTTAGAAAGCATAAATTGGCATAAAAATACAAACACTGCTATCACATTGCTATTTTAACACACAAAAATTTCATTGAGGACACAACAAGGTCCATACCTGTGGATAGTTCAGCTATTTGTGATGGGCTTAGAGATGGCATCAGCGCTCCGGGTGTGTAGCCGCTAGTGATGTTCTCGCTTGGCGTCACCAAGGGAACAGGATCCATAATGGGAGGCAGGCAGCTGACCTTGTTTATGCCATCTACACAGGAAAACGCTTCTGGACATGGATTAAGCAGGCAGTCATCATAGTTGTGCTCACAGTTCCTCCCCTGTGTACATAAATTAGATAGCCTTGAGATGTGCCGTGCAACTCCACGTTGAAATGCTAAATTAAGTGTGGTGTTCACAGCTTGAATCGGCAAAGTAGTTAATAGCCTTTTACATTTAAAAACCAGATCACTGAAGATAACACCTAACAACTAAATATTTGTCACGATTAGTTTATCATGAATTACAAAAATAACCCTGTTTGATTTATTGACAAGAAATGACTCAAAAGTTACTACTTGAGGGCAACCAGCTTAATAAAGTAAGTTTAGTTTTAAAAAGGGGGGTGGGAGTGTAAAGTGGGGAAACCTCACCACAAATCCAGGACGACAGAAACAGGTGTAGCCATAGCCTGGATCATTCTGGATGCATATCCCCTGGTTGCAGGGCTGAGGAAGGCACTCATTAATGTCATCCTCACAGTGAAGGCCTGTCCAACCTGCCAGGAACAAAAGCCCACAGAGTGCCGTAGTGAGCCTGGGCTCTCTCACTTCCACCCTCTGAAGTGAATATCAATCAGATTCGCTTACATAGATTTGCTCCTTTTTGGGTTCACACACACATAAAGGGACAAGAAAAGGCTTTTACTAAAGAGTAAGATGCCACATCCATTTCAACAAGTTAAGGTCATTTTGTTTTTAGATAACTCTCTTTTTTTGCACCGTATGACAACAAATTTCCTTTTGGAGAAAAGTAGGTAGTAGGTAGGAAGGTGACCTATGTAGGCAACATGGTAGCCTTTGAGTGGCCTTTTCACAAGGTGATCTGTAAGTTGCTACAAGCAAGATAAGTCCTCTTCAACCACATCGAGACATGATAGACTAGAGTCTTCTTGTTCACTATTTAGGTTACGTTTGAGTATTCACGCACAAAAGCTGTAAACGGTGCCCGTAAAAGATCTTACAAGGGGGTGAAAAAACTGATGCCTTATTTCGAGGCAAACTGAGAAAATCACAGGATATAAGAGTGACTCACCTGACCTGCAGTGGCAGATGTAGCTATTAATAAGATCTTGGCAAACACCGCTGTTCTGGCACGGTGCTGAGCAACATTCGTTAACATCCACTTCACAGAAATCCCCCATGAAACCTGGTGGACAGCTAAAAAAAAACATAATAGTTTGGAAAAATATTAGGCAGTCTCACTATGCTGTCACTTCGTTTTTGTTGTGTTTAATCTATTGTGGGTTCTTTAATAATCAGACTTATACTTGAAGAAGGTATTTTATTAACAGCCCACCACAGACTTACAGGACTCTCAACAGTATGGGATCTCAGAATAACACTGTGTGGCTCCAAAACTTTGTACATGCTCATACTTTTACAACTTAACATAGACACACATTAATATCTATCATTACATCTCCCTTTCTAAAAAAAGAAATTTAATGATCAGAACATTTAAACAAAACAATAACTTTTCCACAAAGTGTTCTGATACATTGTTTTTTAAACTTGACCAGTTAATATGGGTGTGAAAATATTTTGAACGTAAAGAACAAATACAAATCACATCGTGTCTTTAAACTTGTTCAGTAAGTATCTGGCATAGCTTTACTGTCCTTGAACATCTTCTACAACTCGACTCTTGTTCTGGAGCTTATGTTGCAGATGGCAGTCTCTCAGGCGCGTGTGTGATTTGTGTGATTTGTGGGCCATTATCAAAAAACATGTGGTACACCATGTCCAGATAATGTATCTTTCTTTTTTGATATAACATCCTCTGCTGTAGTGGTGCTCAGTTTGTAGACCTCTGAATACAGTGAGCAACAGTTTGTGACAACAATACAGCCCATGTCATTTTAAACAAATAGATCAGCACCAACCTTCTGATATTCCCTGTCTGGTACCTGGTGTGGTTTCATTGGCTCTGTCGGATTACTTGCTTAATATTTGAGGCATACTGAACAGCTTGACACCTCATTTGCCACATCCTGGTTGATTGGGGGCCAGTACATAACCATGTACATGACAAGTTCTTTTCTTGCATTTCTCTATTCACATATGTCCTTTATGGCAACATCTCCTTTCTTAGGCTCTTAGGGATAATTATTTTACTTATTCTTTTGATTTCACTGCTCTGGACCAAGTCTCGGCTGTGTACATCAGCTGGCTGATGTGTACATTTCATTAAGTGTGTAGTGCTGCAGCTGGGTCATCATTCTTTGAACACTCAAATGACATTAAGTGGCTTTTTGAACAATGTGATTAGAGGCTTATGATCTTTTCAACAATGATTGCTTGTCCTCAGATAAACTGGTGCAATCTTTCACAGGCATAGGCTATGCTGAGCAGCTTTTTTTCAATTTGTGCATATCTTGTCTCTGCATCAGTCATTGAGCTTGATGTGTATGCAATAGGTTGCCAGTCCTCATTTTTTTGTAGCAGAACTGCTCCAGGTCCATTTTGGTTCTTTAGTAGGCAGTTTGAGTTCATTCCAAGACCTTTCATGTTCATGATTCCACTCCCTTGTCTCACACCCTCATTACTTAGAATGTCTCCAACGAATAGCAACCTGACATTCGTTTTTTTCCAGCTTCAAGTTAACTTTTCTTGTTGCATCCAGGACATTTCGCAGTCATTGATCATACTATGTTTGTTGCTGCCCCAGACAATGATGTCATCCATTGAAGTGTCCATTCCTTCTAAATGTCCATATATCATGTGAACTGTTTTGTGATACACTTCAGGTGCTAAAGCAATGCCAATTGGTAATGGAAGGAATCTATATCTTACAAATGTGCACAATTTTGAACTTACATCACATAGTTTCAGTTGCCAAAATCCTGAGGATGCATCTAGGTTGCTAACTGTGAGATTATCTTTTTGCTAGTAGACACAGGATCAGACCCACTATGGCTGCACATGAAGTATGATCAAAGGTACATTTTTAATTACAACATGTACATGGATGTCTATTGTAGCCACCCAACAGGTGAAGGTTAAAACATAGCATTCTTTTATGTCAAATTCACAAAATGATGTCCTCCGCTCTGTTTGTAGTCCTTTGTAGTGTTTTCAAGAATGGATTTGTATGACATTTAAAGGACTGCTTTGCTGGCATGTCACAGAATTTTGGCCACATTAGCTAAAACTGAGGTTTACAAGTGGTGATCATGTGAAGAAATCAATCAAATGAAAAATCTCAAATTGAACAGATGTATACCTTTTTAAGTTCTTTAGAGAATATTTATCCTCGTCATTCCTTGTTTTTACCTCTGCATGCATTTGCAACTATTGCGGCTTTTGTAACATTAAAGTCATACTTTGTTTCAAACAAATGGAGCTGAACCCATTGCAGCTGAAAAATTCATGGAGTTGTATTTATCATGGAAAAAGTCCATCTGAATATGTGAAAATGCTTCAGATGCTTCAGATGCTTCAGAAACAGGAATCTGTTTAAAGATGCTCACCCAGAATAGTGTTTACTAAAGTTAATAAATCAGCTTGAAATTTGCATTTTGTTGTGTACAATTAGGCTCTCCTAGTGTCAGTTCTTACGGCTTCTTATGAAACCTGTTACTCAGATGTTTACTATAAAGAGACATACTGTTCCACATGCTTTTTAAAAACTTCTTATTTTGCCAAAATCCTGCATTGGAAATTAATATTTTATTGTACCCTGCTGCTAATTTATAGTAGCTGTAAAGTTGCCCAAAAGGAAATACACCTCTGGTCATTTCCTTTAGCTGTGGTTGTCAGGAAAAAAGGTGTACATGCCAGCTTGGTAAAATAAATTTAGCCTTTCAGTAACATTTTATGCCCTATAATGAAAGCAATTACTCTTTTTTGTTTCTTGCTATCATGAAGGATAAACCAGATGATGGAGATGCATGTTAGTCATTATTTAACAGCCAAAGAGGACCCAGCAGAGTTGCCTGGTAAAACAGAAATTATGCAAGTCGTGCAAAGTAAAGACTACAGCTGTGGAATTGTATCTTTATTAATAAGGTGTATTTAGTATTGAACAATCTGATCTTGTAAGTTTTAAAATGTAAATAATAAAGATGATTCTGGAATAATCTATTCTACATACATGGTTTTGTTAGGTTTGTGTTGATTCTACAGTGGTTTTGCACTTCAAATTGATTAATAAAATATAAATTGACAACTTGGGCCTAAAATGTTTAAAAGACATTTGGGCTTGTTAACTTACATAATTTTACCAAGAAATACTGCTTTAAATCTGCCCAAACAAATTATATGCTCATTGTCACACAAACTTTATTTACAGCTTGCTTTCTCAATGTAATTTGAAGAAACTGACAAAATATACAAAGATAAGCAATTCATTGTGTAAATAAAGGTACAATTTAATTCTGCATGCCAGTCCCACTGTGTCTTTACGCACCGGTGAAGAACTGTGATTTTCCAGATGGACAACGAGCCTGATCATGCATTAAAGCTACTGCAAATCTGAGGCCAAGTAGGCCAAAAAGCTAAGGCTTGAATCTCTTTGGGAAATTTCCAACTGGGAACAGCAATAAGACAGACTGCAGAAGGTCAAAACAGAAGCTGAAAATGAAAAGTATGAAGTCTTGCTGGGTATATGGGAACTAAAACCTCCTTTGGGCAATCTTACACCTGTTACAAAGTGAGATCTGTAAGAGATCTAAAATGCCATTGTTAAGGGTATCAAAAGAGTTTAGTTATTTGCTCTCTATAGCTCATCTCCATTCTAGTGAAAAAAACAACAGCACCTTCATTTTTGGCAAATTATACAATATACAATGCATCCCTGTTTCTAATCTACAGAAACAAACCCTAAATAAACGAGCAGAGCATCATTTTAAACACACTGCTCAGGCAGTCCAATGTATCATCACTTAACACTGTAAACACGAACAACCTATTTGGAGTTGCAGTATTCGTTGTCATATAAATCATGACATCAAGCATATAGCAGCACAACAACACAAGGTTAGGCAAAGTAATTAACTGTACGGCAATAAGGGATCTGCTGTGTCAAATTGGCATACTCTCCCTGCATTCATCTTGTATCTAGATACACTTCATCACTCAAGACATAGCACGGTGGCAATTAAAAAGTAATGATTCACTTGCAAACAACCTGGAGGACTGATGCAAGTGCACAGATGTACTGCAACTACAACAATTATTAGACTGGATGCCTTTTTAATTGGAGACACAACTGTGTATCACTGACAATAATTTCAACTTCAAAATGATGAAGATGTGTTTCATAATGATAAAAATGAAATGCTGGAAAACTGACTTATTTAAATTTTTCTCTTGAGATTATGTATGTAACAAGGCAGGGTGCAGACTATAGGGACCTTTTGACTTTGTTTGTGGTCTTTTAAGCACAACAGCATTTCACCATTACATAAACAAAAGTTACATTTTGATTAATATTCGTACATGTTATATAGGAGGCAATTTCCAGTTTGACATTTTTACATGTAAACAAACATTTTGCACAGCAAATGCAGGTAAAAAAACATGAGAACATCAACTTTTAACATAATATCCTCAACATCCTCAAGACACAAGTTCCATCATCTTTTTAAAATTGGGGGTATGAACAAAAGTAATGCACTGTGTAATAGACACTAATGTGTTGGCATTTTCTCTGCTTTTCAATCACAGAATGCACATTAATTGTATATTTTCATATTTTTAAGTGGTAATGTTCTGTTGTAGGTTGAGAATGCCATTAGGGTTGGAGAGACCAGGATGTCATGCACTAATAAACTTGTACCAATAATAATAGGACATAACTATATTATTGTTATAAAAACATATATAATCTGCTATTGGCAACTTTGTTAATCCATTTCGAAGCATACTTTCTTCTTTGGTGGTCGGTTGTAGCCCAGGATTTATGGTAAGGATTTTCCTCCTCTATGGGGTTTAGTGAGCTTAACCCCAAACAGCGCAATAAATAAGTATTGTTTGGACGGTCTGAGCTTTGAAAAGGGCATATTCCTATGTCTATGGTTATCATAACAGAATAATAATAGCTAAGAAATTACCTTTGAAAAATACAGCTCACTACATACCGAAACAAAGCACTGCGGGTTCCTCCATCCTACCTGAAGTTGCTCACAAAATCAGTAGCACCACCAGGAATAAGGATAGGAGTAATAATTCTAAATGTTAGCTTCAACATATTTTATGAAAAATCACAAAAATTTGCCAACACTGAAGCCAAGGATTGTCTTCTAGAAAAAAAATAAAAATAAAATAAATATATATATATATATATATATATATATATATATATATATATACACATATATACTGTATATACTTGTGTTAATTACATTGCCTTCCACATTTAGTGGCATCCAAGGTAAAAATGTTCAAAAAGCATTGAAATAAATATTTTTTACTTCAGTAGCATAATCACAACCCAAAACATTTGCTGCACTTCTCTACTACTGAGCTCCTCTTAACTGTGCATGGTGGCAAAAAATCTGTGTCCTCTTTTAGCCTTAGTCACAGATCAACATGCTTCCAACTTTTAAATGATTACTCTGGCTGTAAATGGATGTAAGTTAAAGCATGCATTTTTGTCTTGTAGCCATTTGCTGACATGTGACCAGTACACCTTTGCCTTACTTGAAGGGCATGATGTCTTTTGTCTTTTCCATCTTGAAGAGCGGGCAAGAAATGAGCCTCTGTGTCATGTCATTGCTATACTCCAGTGAAACCAGAGGTCATGAAATATTATTTTAAAGTTCCTAGATCACTAAGATCAACATAGAAAGTAAAGTTTAAAGTAAATACCAAAAGTACCTTGGTTAGATTTGTTTTACAGGAACTGTTAGGGGTGTCAATAACTGTGGCACAGATGACTGATAAAAGAATGATTTCAGGGGGTGGAAATCTTTAGGCACTTCATGATTTGAATCAGAGGACTGCGATACCATTAAAAAATATATTAAAGCATTATGATACATCCTCAAAATGACTTATTAGCACATTTAAAGCATAGTTATTTTATAAACCATCATTAATTAATTGACTTTAAGGTGTTTTTAATACTGAAAAAACATTGAGCAGTAATGTTATCTACAAAATATTGTTTTTGCTGTAATACAAGCAGTAGTCCTCTCAGACTAAGGGCATAACTTTTGAATCTGCCACCAACAGGCCTTAACATTAGAGATAGATAGCACACTGACCTTTTGAAAGCCAGTATAATAATAATTGCTTGGAGCAGGGTTATTCTGATATGGTGCAAAGTTCTCAAACTAATGATATATCATTTACTGGACACTTTAATGTGTATTTTTGACACATAAAGGAACACCTACCCACCAGAAGACATTGTTTTGTTACCTCAATTAAAAAGTTAAGTTGATATAAAAATACAGGAAAGGTACTTAGATTTTTAATCAGGCATAGTGTTGCCTCTGGGGTTTTGGTTAGATTTAGGGCAGCAAACCTCAATAGGAACCACTACTCAAGGTGCCACATAGCAACAAATCTAAGCAAAGCTCAAACACTAACAAGCACTGCATATTATACACAGTAGAAGCTAGCTAGCAGGTCAGCTTGGAGCTTACAACTGAGTATTTATTTTAGAACAGCCCAATGCAAATATCTCTAAAACTAAAAACTAGTCATGACAGTTATGGTTTTATATATTTACTGAGCTGTATCAGGTCAACTGACATTCACAGGAAGATTCAGCAAAATGTCATTTGAACAATCTTTGCTTCTGTCTATCCAGGTTCAATCTTTGAATGTAATTTAAAAGAATAGTGTACAAACTCACATGCAAGTGAAGTTTGATCCTTCACCATCAACGCATGTGGCTCCATTGAAGCATAGTGAAGTGTTCAAAGTGGTGTCTCTGCAAACTTCTATATCATTTTCACAAGTCTTTCCTGTGAACCCATCTAGACAAAAACATGCGTATTTATCAATGAGATCCACACATGAGCCTCCGTTCAAACAGGGGTTGCAGGCACAGTCCTGAAAGACAATGAAAGTTTAAATAAATGAGATACCTGATCAAAAACAGCTACTATTTTGAAGATTTTATACTATATTATGTTTTTAGGTGAGGTAAAACACTAGATTCATTTCTTAATATTTATGATGAAAATAATTAGTTTATTTATACATACAGAAAGCCTATAAGCAATTCAAAGTTTTATCTCTAGAGTCCAGCAGAGAGCTTTGGTTTAAATCAATTAGGTATTAGACTAAGCAATTCCTTTTAATCAGGTATTTGTACAATGTTTACATGATCCTGGTAGTGCAATTGACTCGTCTTGCACAAAAGTCAATAGAGGTAATGATACCAAAGGCCACACAAAGACTACAAGATTCTCCTGGCATTTTCTGCAGAACACCCAGCAGGTTTATTAATTAAGCTAAACTCACATCAATGTTTGTTTCACATCTGCTGCCGATCCACCCCGGTCCACAAAGGCACGTGTATGAATTTATTCCATCTTTACAGCTGAGAAAGAAAAACAGACAAGGTCAAAATCGGGTCCTGTAGGATAGCAGAAATAAATGAGGAGCTTTTTTTAATATCAAGTATTATTGCTGGATAGCTCAGGGAGAATGCTTATAGAGAAAAAAAATTATGTTTTGAAGGTAGCAATCCCTATTTAGCTAAGTTAATGATCATATTTTAAGCACCATTACAAAAAGCTGTTCTGCAAATTCATTACATTAGCTTTGTAAGCATGAAATATATGCTGCTTTGTTGGCAAGGGGACAGTTATATAAAATGTTATGTAAATTTATGGAGTAATATTTTTTTTCTTTTGAAAGATGGAAAAGTCCGCACCTCCCATGAAGACAAGGTGCTGACATGCATTCATCTACATTGGACTCACAGTGGAGCCCAACGTAGCCATCAGGACACCAGCAGTGATATTGATTAGGCCCATCAATACATCTTCCACCATTTTGGCATGGGGTGGATAGACACTCATTGATGTTCACTTCACACCGTGAACCTAGAAAAAAAAGAGTGTGTTTTAGTATTGCTACAGAGGAACTTCATTTAAATAAGGAGCATATATTGCTGTTTACACAAAACAACAAAGCAGCTCAAGAGCAGTGAGGGATACAGACAATTTATGTGTCTTTAAGAATACAGTTTGATTATTTTGTGACATCTGGGATAAATCCAATTTTCTAGGTGGATATTCTGTGAAGTTGAAAATTACAATTTTCAATATTTAAAGGCATAACTTTACTATTTTAAAACTATGATATTCTCTGACTTTATAAAGTCAGACATTTGCAACCAAAAATGGAAGAAATCCTCTAAGGTTTAGGTGGTAAATTTATGAGATATGCACAACTGAATATTTTCCAAAGTGTAAGTGGTAAATCCGGACTCTTTTTTTGTATCCTGGGTGCAGACTTGATGGAGCTACTGTATGTTGCAGCTTCTTCTTCACTGTCTCAGGCATGTATTATGGGTCCCGTTCAAGGCATTCGTGGCAAGTCTGCATCCAGGACATGTTGTTCTGATACAGGAAAAGAGCATGGATATCCCAACATTTCAAAATCTTTCATAGACCTGTTCAGTCAACTATCTGTAAATGGAAAGAAATATTACACAACTTTAAACCTATCAGGACATGGCTGTACAGATAAACCGATGAGCATCTGCATAGTTATGGTTCTTATCTTGTCATTTGTTATAATCTGAGCAAGGGGGAGAATGAAGATATTAAATAGAAGGGGCTCCAATCTGTAACCTTGGAGAACCCCGCATGTGATTTTTGTCAGATCCAATGTAAAGTTAACTACTGACACAAAAAAAGTCCCTGTCCTTAAAGTAAGACTCAAATCAGTCATGTGCTGTACCGGAAAGACCTACCGACCCAGTTCTCCAGCTGCTCCAGTATTATACCATGATCAACACTGTTGAATGCTGCGCTGAGATCCAATAATAACAGCACTGTGGTTCTTCCACCAGTCTACATTAATGCGGATGTCAATGAACACCTTGACATGGGCAGTCCAGGAATGGGGTGAGCACGTTAACCTGACTGGAAGATGTCAAAGTGGCTGGTCGTTTTTTAGAAGGTATGTAACTGTTGAAACACAGCTTTTGCAATAACCTTAATGATAAATGTGAGATTTGAGATGGCCCTGTAATTTCATAGAAGCACCCAAGAGACAACTCTGGAGAAGCAGCAGAGATCCACAGCTCTGCAGGGGGAATGTGTTGACAGGAGAGCTATTGTTGTGCACTCTGAAAATCTAGCCTTTATGGAATAGTGGCAAGAAGTAAGTTTGACACAAGCCATGTAGGTTACACAGCAAACATATTGAAAAAGCTGCCCTGTTTAGTTAGTAGCAAAACTCATTATGCAAAACACTATAGTTGGAGGAAAAGTAACATACATGCACATCAACCGGAACACACCATCCTCTCTGTGAAACATGGTGGTGGCAGGACAATGTTGTGAGAATGCTTTTCTTTAGCAGGGACAGGGAAGCAGGAACAGTAGTGATGGGCAGATAGATGGAGGTATAAAATAGGCGATAATAAAGGGTGCGCACACTTTTACAACAAGGTTAAACAGCTATTTTTGTCTTTGCATTTCCCGCCAAACAGATCTGTTTGTGTTTTAGTTGTGTAATGCAGAATATATGTCACCCTAAAGGTGAAACAAAGTTCTTTAGTTAACTAAATGTGGTAGGGGTGTGTGGACCTTTTATATCCAGTGAATCCTGAAAATGCCCAAATAGAAAAATTAAACATAATCTTATATCATAGACAAAATTGTTGTAAAAATTATGATCTTTGATTTGAGGTTTCTTGGGCCAATTTTCCTTTTTCTTTAATCTTTCCACAGAATGAGTCAGCAAACTTGTGTTGCCCTTCAGAAAATACAACATATTCAATTAGTGAATAGACTAGATTCTTAACATGCAAAATCCTGCCTCTTACCAGCAGTGAACTTTCTGTCCAGTTAAAACTGCTTTAGCAACAAGACATTTTTTTTCTCTCTGATCTCTTTAGGAAAATTTGATATGAAGTGATTACATACCCTGGCAGGAATAGTAAACATGAGCATGCTGCATGCATTATAATAAAAAGATTTCCTGATTTTGCAACTCTGTCTTTTCTAATGTAGGTAAATCAAACTCATGTTTTGCCATTATATTTTACACTGTTTTTTATTATAAAATACTTGCTTTGTTAATCAAAGCATGTATTTTTTTTGTTTATTTACACTAAAGCTGGTCAAACTTTGAAGTTTGAATTTTCTGGGGGTTTTTTTATTCTAAAATGAACCCAAAATGATCTAAAGATGGAAAAAATATGATGATTCTGCTATGATGGTTATTTGCCTAAATTTATTCTTATTTATTCAGTCCTTGCAAGTTTAATATGTTGGTGGGATTAGAGTTGAATTCCTTGATAAACAGAAAGAAAACAAATCTTTGAAAACTGTAATGTTTAAATTACATATTTAAGTTATTTATTACACAAACATCCCAAATATTCAGCAGCTGCCAACTGTGAAAGCACATTCTCCTTTTATCCATTTTTGATGACTTTAAATGTCTTTGGGCTTTACTTGGCTTGTCTAATGAAATAGGCACTTTGAAGTTGAAAGGCGTAGGAGTTTTGGAAAAGAAAAAAAAAGCATAACAAGTCAACAATAACTACAGTTTATCCTCCATTTAAATTGTGGACAAATGTTCAATCAAAACTATTAACATATGTTTGTAATAGATTGAAGTTTGGTGTTTGTTGGTGGGCATGCAAAAGAGTTTAGAGTTTATGGGGAAAAAATGGCTCTGTACCCATCACATCAATCCAAGATTAACATCTGCATTTATGTTCTTTAGCCAATCAATGCATATTTTTGCTTTCCAATAATAGCCTGAGATGCCCTCTATATGTCTACATACAAAAAAGCAATCAAGGAAATAAAAAAATTGTAAGTGAAAAATAACAAAGAAAACTCCAGGGTCAGGAAGGTATGTAGGTAGGTTGTATCCAAGAAGACACCTGCTTCCAGGATTTAGTATCTGGCAAGAACAATTGATAATTCTTGGAAGGCTGGACTTGAGATATAAATGCTTGATTGTACTGTAAATCACATTTGGATTTCTAAAAAGAATTGATACGCTCACATCTGCAGCTTAGCAGCTACATTGCTACATATGAAATACCAGAGTTGTAGAGGGGGTTTGCTGATGAAATGAAACAGATCAAAGCATTTGCCTGTCAAAGAACATTAAGTTTAACAGGCCTTGTTTCAACTAATAAGAAACTTCTGCTGGATTTACATGGCACTCCCTGTAACCAGCACCTCTGAACAGTGCCCTTTTTTAAACTTTAACTTAAGAACAGACTACACTCTATAACCAAACAAGAAATGCCGATTAATGATATATATATATAAAATCAACATTTAACGACCTTGGATTTTACTGCTCCAGTCAGCAGCTTTGCATAAATCACAGAAAATTGCTTTTTATAGGTGCTCAGGTTTTAAATGGCTTTGTACTGTATGCAGGCATTTTAGGTTTATTAAATATGCCAATGCTTGTTTGACTGGGCATAAATTAGGAACGGACACCTGATCTGAGTCTCTTCATTGGAAATTGATGCTTTCTTTACCATTTAACCTGTCTAAACATATTCAGTTGATATTACATTTTAACATGCACTATATGAAAATGACAAGCACAAACTCAAACTAAACCTTTAGATCAGTTCGGATTACCAATATTATTTTTATTTGCTAAGTGCAAGAATAATAAACAAGATAACCTTTTTTAAACGTTCCTGAATTTCAGTAGTTTACATACATTTTCTTAGTATTTGGCAGAATTGCATGAATCGGGTCAAATGTTTTGGGTCTTCTTCCACAAACTTCTCACAATAGTTTGCTGGAATTCTTTCCCATTTCTCCTGACATAACTGGTGTAACTGGAAAGGTTTGTAGGTCACCTTGCTCTC
Source organism: Crenichthys baileyi (assembly GCA_036173005.1). Taxonomy (NCBI): domain Eukaryota; kingdom Metazoa; phylum Chordata; class Actinopteri; order Cyprinodontiformes; family Goodeidae; genus Crenichthys; species Crenichthys baileyi. The sequence goes on along the minus strand of JAHHUM010002135.1, from coordinate 7,515 downwards.
ACAAACCTTTACAGCTCTGCCCACAAATTTGCAATGGACATTCCAAAGATTGACTTTGCTATCATTAAGCCACACTGGGACATTGAGATGGTGTTCTCAGGCTTCCAAGCTTTCTCCATCAGATGTAACAACGGTCATTATAACCAAACACTTCAATTTTAGCTCATCAGACCACAGGATATGTCTCCATAATTTAAAGTCTTAATCCCTGAGGGCATTTGCAGAACCTGTGTCATTCCTGAATGGAAAGAACAACCCCATGGTATTTATACATGCATATAATTGTTCACCTTTAGGCATCTAGAAATTTAGCCCAATAAAAAAAATCTGACTTATTGAGGTCCACATTTCTCTTCCCTTTTATCTTGCCTTATGTGTTATGATTTTCCCATAATGTCACAGTAGGAAGCAGTGTGTTTGAGAGGTGCCTTATGATACATTTAAAGGTGTGCCTCCATTTAACTCAAGTGTGGTAAATTAACTAAAAGGATACAAAGCCATGATATTTTCATCTAGGCTTTCACAAATTGTTTAAAGGCATAGTAATCTTCATGTAAACTTCTGAATTGAAAGAAAAAAAATTTAAAAATCCTCTAAAAGATATCTCTCACATTATCTAGCAAACCAAAGTAATTTTGGCAACGCTAACTGACCTAAAACAGGAAACATTCTGAATTTAATCTTATTTAATTTCAGACACTGAGAATAAATAATTCCCAAATTAATAAACTACCCCTGGCAGATTTAGGTTTAAAGTAATCTTTTAATTTTATTAACATTTTTCCTCTGACTATTAACATTGTTAGAGGTCTGGGCAGACTCTGCTTGAATCTGACAAACAATCTATGGAGGGAGCTGAAGATAAGAGTGATGACAAAGAGGCCTTCTAGCCACAAATGCTTGGAGCTCATTAACCCAAGACACGTGAAAATATGCAAAATCAGCAATCATAATAATGCTTCTTTTCTGTAGTTTAATGTAGATGATTCTATATATTATTGAGAATATTTTTTGCCATGCCAATTTTAATAAAATGTAAATAAAAGATACTTATGTTATCAAAACTGATACTCCTTTTGCACCGTTTTATGATCTTGAAGAGATGGTTGTCTAATTTCCTATCAGAAACAAACTTCTTGGTTGAATGAAAATAATTTTAAACCTAAATCTGCCAGGGGTATGAATAATTATGTGTTTAATTGAAATTGGGGAGTGTTAAACATTGAATTGTAAAATGTGTTTATAAGAAGTGAAAATATTATAAGTGAAATACAAAGTCAAAGACATTTCAATTACTTAACCTCTGTATGATATAAAGATGTAAAGAATTTATTTCAATTTTGTGTTACTGAATCACTGAGGTCTGCAAAGATTGGAATAATGGGGTTAGATGAGGCAATATTTTATGGCAGGAGGAAAGCTCCTTAAAATAAGCTAAAAAGAGTTAGAGATGACCTGACTTTTAAACTTGAATTCAAACTGCTTTTTACGTAAGTCGCACAGAGAACACTTGAATGGGCTCACTCCTGAGACTTCACTTTTGACTCAGACTCAAGGTAAGTTGATACGTAAACCACAGACTGCCGCTTTTATGGGGATAAATATTAAAGGGCGTGTTTAATTAATCAGTGATGTTTACGAATTGATAAAATCTGTTTATTTTAGTTGTAGCTTCATAAAAATGACCACATGAATGTCTCACAAACAAGACTCTGTATTAAATAACATTAGGTTATTTAAGAACAGCAATATACACTGAACTTGCCTCTTACACATTATTGTCTTGTTGTTAAATAAGCTTAATTAAAATAACATTTCCAGTATTTTAAAATAAAAAGATTTAATTTTACATTCATGTAAAAAAATTACAATTTTATTCATTCACTTACCGGATTGCACCTCGCTATTTCACCTACCGTGGAACATTTTACCTATTTAGGCTTTACAACAAAGGTTTTAAGGGCAGATTTAGAACATGGTGTTGTATTAATCTCATAAATCCTCCAACTCAGAGATAGGGCAAGGAGGAGAGAAGCCTCTAGTCCAAATTAGTGCCCTACATACTGAACTAGTCACAAATCAAACACAGGAATTAATCGTGCTAACTACTATAACACAAAAACGTTTATGTTTTTTCACATTAAAGGCTATTGTTTTACAGTCATTCATAAATGTGGGATTAACATGTGCTGAATATTTGTCTTAAAACAAAATGCATGTTTATAATTTGAATGAGTTAAACATTGCAGATTAATAGTATTCTAAATATTTCATAACAGTCTACACGCTGAATTTAATGATCTGACACAAAGAAATGTTAAATGTTTTTATGTGTGCTCATTAGAAAACAGGACTGAGGATGGCAGGCATCCAATAAAAAAACATTAATTAGAGACTTAAGACTTGGCTTGGAAAAAAATGAAGTCAGTTTCTTGTGCGGGAGCCAGGAAAGTTCAAGAATAAGTTAACTACTATTTTTGCTATTTTCAGCTTATAATTTATTAAAATAAAAGTTAGGCAAATAATGTATTCATTGATTATAATTTTTAAACTAGTTTGTTGGAGTGAGTAATAATAATTGACTGCTTACATGGTTTTCTCTGTTCTGCTTTTAAGGAAATACATTTTATAAACCCTAAACCAATGTGTACCTGCTGACTTAAAGTGCAAAAAAATAGATTTATAATTGGCTCATAAACGATACAGCGAAGAAATTCAATGGAAAAGGGTACACAAAAGTTAATAAAGTTAAATGAAACGTAAACAGGCACTCAGTGGCCAAGAGAGATATTACAATGGTATTCTCTAACAAGTTCATGCAGCAAAAGATTAAATGTTCAAAAGCATTTACAACAACAGAAATACAAGAAAATCATTGCAAAAGCCAAAACATCATCATCCAACAATGTGCTGACTGAGGAAACTGCAACAATGTGCTGATTGTACTGTACATCACTCAAGGGAGCCTGTTTACTAATGATGGGTGAAGGAGAGAAAACAGAAGGTGATGAATACTGTGCTTAAACTGTGATTTATATAAACAAGATCAGCCATTAATCATGTCACTGGAGTGACTTATGACCCCCGAATACAACAAAACACCTACAGTACGTGCAGTCCAAAAATATATTACAGGCACTGCAGAGGCTTTTAAGCAAAATGTCCTGAATATGAATCTGTCAGCAGAAATCTATGCAGCTGTCAAACATGTCAAAACACACCTTACACATCAGGGTATTTAAGGCAGAAAAAAATTTACACTGTGGTTAATTAAATGTGATTTGGTTTGACAGTTTAGCAAACAAAACATATTGACTCCTAGCCTTAAAAAAAAAAATAACAAAGAAATCTGCTTCTTTTTTCTTACTGCATGCCTTTAATAATGGTCATGAATAGCGTAGAGTTTTTTCAATTAAAAAACTGAAAAGTGTTGCATTTGCATATATTCAGATGTCAACCAACTGCATTTGGAAGTCACATTTTTTGTAAATAGGATCCATCTCTGTGCAACTTTGTCTGTAAATACAGCTGCTCTTTGAAGGCCTCAGGTTTTTTGGAATACATTGGTGAACAAACAGCATCAGAAAGACCAAGGAACACAGCAGACAGGTCAGGGATAAAGTACAATAATATCCTAAGCTTGGAACATCTTGCACTGTACTGTTCTCACCATCACCTGAAAATAGAAAGAGTAGGCACACCCCCATCTATACCAGGACAAGGCCTACTTTAAACTAGTAGGCAAAGCAAGAAAACCATTATTCAGAAGCAGGAAGCCAATAAGGCCATTGTAGAATAATAATAATAAAAATAAAAACAAAAAACAAAAATCATCACACACTAATCTCATTGTGACACTTTGTAATGGGAGAGTCATGCTGTGGGGATGCCTTTTTTTCAGCAGGGACAGGAAAGTTGGTCTGAGTGGAGGGGAATATTGATATAGCTAAATACAGGGCAGAACTGCAGGAAAACCTGTTAGAGAATGCAAAATACTTCACACTCAGGTGGAGGTTTAGCTGACAGTTGGGTGACAATTCAAAACACACACCCACATCAACAATGGAATGGTTTAGTTTCAACCATATCAGAATAATCCAGTCATAGTCCATATCTTAATCCAATTACGAATCTATGGAAAATCCTCAAAGTTTGTGTTCACAGACACTCTCCAACTAAACTGACTGAAATTGAGCTCTGAATTGGGAAATATTTCAGCCTCTAAATGAAAGAAATCTGATGATACCAAAATGTGAAAAATCGGTTAATTTCTCCTCTAAGCCAACTAATCAGGAAGTAAACAAAAATACTTTTATTTATTTATTTATTTTTAATGTTGAAAATGAGATAGAAAATCCCTTTAGCCATTGAAGTGTCCTTTTCCAACGACAACCTAAATAAGAGTGATAAAACAGCAACAAAAAGAAAGGGCTGCATAAAACCTCGACACAGGCGGTGGAGCAGGTGGAAATAAAGTGTCATCTTAGCTTAATCGCATCACAAGTAAACAGACACAGCACCAGACTGATTTATTAGGAAGGAGCTTCATCTGCTACAGCTGAAATTATTTGCGGCATTTGATGAGCAAGAAAAGTTCTCTCTTCAATTCCCTGATGGCTAAACTCAATAACTGGAAATACAGTCAAGTGACACAATGAGTTATAGCATTTTAAGCCACCATGGTACATCATCCCACCAAAGCAGAAAGACGTTTCATCAGTTTCAATTAAAGTACTTCTGGCTGAGTCATCGTGCAAAGGTGAAATTAATGTTAGGCACATATCAAAATAACATGCAGCCGTACTGCTGCACATGTTACTGTGGTAAATTTTTCATATGAGTTCTGGTTGGTTTGACCCAATCCAAACCTGTATCCCCTTGCTGCTCGCTCTCTTGGGGGACCCTGTTTCCTCAGATGAGCTTAGAGCAACAGAAAAAGTAATGACTTGTACTAAGGTGTGTGTAGACCTAATAATAAAGCAGCTTCTGTGGGAATTGGGCCATGTGTGTCAGGTTCTGCTCTCTAGAGTGGCAATGCCTCTGAGATTTCCCTCTTCTCTGAACTGGGGAAGGATAAATTGATGATACAGTGTGGAAGACAAATGAAATTAATCTTTGTCGTACCTGACAGGAATCAGCTTTGGAAGGTGCACCAACACACACAGATATATACACAAATATACTTGATCTAAACTAGCTCAATATCTACTCAAAGAGTATGACCCTAATGGATTAAAATGAACCAACAATATTGAGCTAAACTAAATAGATTGATGAAATGAAATAAAGCAGAAATTATCTAAAGAACACAACTTATTCAGATAAATAAGGTGGCATGAAATTATCTGGTTAGTTTTTCAAAAAGGCAGAGACCCTATCTTGAAGCAGCAGCCAAGCTCATTAAAAGCAGACATTATGAGACCTCTTTTTTTAACACTAAGCCAGATCTGTGTCAGAGCTGTGTCAATAGCATGCAGCTGCACTAGCCATCATGATAAGCTTTGTTAGACTCTCGTATTGATCTTCATTGTCACCTGAGGGCAAAGCGGGTACCTGTGTATCCAGGCCGGCAGACGCACTTGAAGCCTCCAGGTTTGTTGATACAGATGCCCTCATGTAGGCAAGGTGAGACTTCACACTCGTTCACATCCAGGTCACACAACACTCCAAAATAACCAGAAGGGCAAACGCATTGGAACCTGAGGAGGATGTGATAACACTAAACGATAAAGGAATAAGGTAAAATCCTGCAGAGACCAGAAGCCTCAAAAGTAATATAAAGCTGTTATAATATTGCATGCATAGTTTCTTGCAAAAGTATTTACACCTCCTCTAAACTTTTTCAAATTACTGCATAATTGTAAAGTTGAAGGACAATTCGACATGGTTTTCAAAATTTTCCGTAAATAAAAATATGAAAAGTGTGGTAAATGTATACATTCAGCTCCCTTTTTTCTGACACCCCAAAATAAAACCCAGTGCAAATTTACTTCATCAAAACAGTAAATACAGTCCACCTGTGTGAAGTTTAATATCTGTATTAATACAGCTGTTCTGTGAACATTAGTGAATAAAGAGCATCATGAAAACAAAGGAACCACATCAGGAAGGTCAGGCCTCTTGACCTACATGCAAAACGCTATATGAGGTAGAAGACAAACGTTGCACATAATCATGGACACACCATCCCCATGCTGGAACATGGTGGTGGCAACCTTGTGCTGTGGGTATCCTTTTTAGGAAGATTGGTGGAGTTAAATGCAAAGTAATAATGGAGGAAAATCTGTTAAAGGTTGCAAAAATCTTAGGACTAGGTTGGAGTTTACATTTTAGCATCCAATCAAACATTCAGCTAGAGGAATGGCTTAGATCAAAGTCTTAGAGTGGCCCAGTCAAAATCCAGATCTAGGGATACATGTCAGGACTGAAAAACTGATGTTCACAGATGCTCTTCATCCATACTGACTGAACTAAAACTGTTGCAAATAAAAAAATCGTAAATTCAGTGTTTAGATGTACAAAGCCGTTAGAGACATACCTAATAAGCTGTAATTGTAGTGCATGTTCTTCTAACAAATATTAACTAAGGGGGGCAGAATACAAATGCTCAACAGACTTTTCAGATTTTCTTGTGAAAATTTCCTGTTGAAAAAAGTATTTTCTTTCCACTTCACAATTAGATCCTAATTTATGTTTATCTATCACCAAAAATCTGTGTAGCAAAACAAAATGTGCAAAGGTTCACAGGGTATGAATACATTTTGTGCAGAAAAAATTTAAACCAGTATTTTTTTTCCATTTTAAAACCACTTAAACAAAGCACAATGCAGCTTTCCTCTGTTGTCCAGCAAATCTGCAAAAACTGAAACAATGGCACAGCAATGTTCCCTGTATGTATCTTGATTAAAATTATGTTTAAATTATGTTGATACAGCTTATTCAATCAGATCCCGCTGTGAATCTATTTTCACATAAACACACATCTCCAAGGTAATGGTGATTGTGCTTTAAAGTTAAGTAATAAGAAGGAATACAATTACACACCTCAATGGTAAAATCTTGAATAAAACCAGGAATATCTTATCTACTTTTTGCTTTATGCTAAGCTATATTTTCTTTTCATCAAAGCTGCCTATTAGGGACATTTTTAAGCCTGGACTAGTTCCATCCCTGCTTTTCACAGCTTCCATGAAGCATTCTCATCCAGCCAGGTGCAAACTACCTTAAGAAACAGGACATGTACACTTAAGGCCTGGTTCACATGGCAGGATTTTCAAATTGTTGGCGGATTTTCAAAACCAGAGAGACCCCACCCGTGACGATAAAAATCAAAGGTGTAACAGGTTTGGTCCTAAAGTGTGTGGTCTCCATCCACACTGCAAGCACAACACCACACCCACCAACAGATTTCACTCGCAAGTGTTCAGATTTCAGATGGGAAATGTCGCAAACCCTCTCGAGATCAAACGTGACTTTAGAGCAATTCCCTTTCCCTGTTTCGGACCTCCCTTTTTG
>JAHHUM010002134.1:0-266541 GCA_036173005.1 Crenichthys baileyi | reverse complement strand
AAAAAATTTATTATCTTACATTTTTCTTTTTTATTGTAAATTTAAAAATTTACTATGTATTCTAACTCTTTACCTTTTCCTAAATCTGATATTTTATTCCTTCTTTTATAAGTTTTCCCAATCCTCCTCCACTTCCTCCTCGTCTACCCCTTTCTGATACTATTGTTTCCCTTTAAACACAAAACATTTTTGGCTTAACCATGTCTTCTGTATACATATAATTTCTGGTTTTTCCAATTTCATCTATATAAACCCTTTTAAATTCCTGTCCATTAGCGATTAGGCTTCTTGCATTTCCACTGTAATTTATCATGCGTTTATCACGGGGTTCCCCTTGCCTCCCATCTGTTTCCAATTTTTTTTAATGTTTCCAAGACCTTCTTTAAACCCAAAGAACTTTTCGCTCCTCTGACTAATTTTTAATCTTTTTTTTTGTGTTTAGTTTTAAGTGCATTTAATGACATAAGCTACAAAAAAATCAGTTTTTCCACAGACATCATGACATTTTCCGTTTCTACTTTTCTCTGTTGATAAGCTGGAAACCCTAAATTGACCGTCATCCCCCGTTCTTTCATTCTGTACATTTTTAACTGCTTCAGCATAGCTTATGTTTTAGTCATTTTAATTTGTTGAATTTTTTTGCTTTTTCCTTACCCTACATCCCCAAATTTAACTATGTTGCCCCCACAATTTGAAAATTTTTCTTGCACTCCTTCCCCAATCTTCAATTCGATGGTCTTCTCCACACTTTGGACATCTTTGTTTTCCTTTTGCAGGACAGCTGCTATGTGGCCATATCGCTGACATTTGTAACATCTTAGTGGGGGGGGAATGAAAGCCTCACAGGAAAACTCAGATATCCTATTTTGACTTTTTTGGCAACACTGTTTTCCTCAAAGTCGATTAAAAATTGACAGGCTTCCTACTCTTTCCCCGTTTACATTTTTTGTCAATCTTTTGAGATTTTTCCCTTTGCACCAAAACAATGTTTTTTTTAAGTTTTTTCATATCTTCCTCCAGAGGAATGCCATAAATTACCCCCGAATGATTTTATCTTCTCCTATAATCTTCCTCTCTATCACCGTTTTCTTGCAAATGTTTTCAACTGGAAAGCCTTTCTTCTTTGTTCTTGGTTTTTTACACAACACCAGTATATTTCCATCTCTCAATACTTTCACCATTTCAACATCTCCTATCTTTTTTTTTTTCTCTGGATAGTGAAATAGGACTCAGGTTCTCTTTTTCTTCTTCATTTTTTATCCTTAATATTATTTTACATTCTTCCCTTCCAATTTCCTCCTAACTACTCACTCTTCTTTTGAACTGTTTTTTTCCAGTCTCTTTTTCTCCCCTTTGGCTGTCTAACATCTTTTCCATCTTCTGCTTTACCTCTTCCCCGCCTCTCCCTCTACTTAGGCGTTCAATCATCAAAGTCCATATTGTCCTCCTGTGTATCCATTCTAAACCATTCACATACCAGTTTATGCCTTTTTCCGCCACTTCCAAAAGTAAATAATCTCTCCTGCTAATCCTTTCTTTTCTGACGAAGAAACGTGCCGAAAATGTCGCTCGACTTGTCAGTTTAACGTCCACCTCCGCGTGCTCCTGCCGCATGTCAAAAACAGGCCACTGTGTCAGAGTCTGGAGGAGATCAACCCTGGCAATGAATTGGTGGCAGCCTCCTCCTTAAATACTCCTCTAGTGGTGATCAGGAAGAAAGAGAACACCTGTCACACACCTCCCAGGTCCCAACGCCATCTAGAGGCTAAACACAGTTAACAGCACCATACAGACAGACAAAGCACAGATCCTGACAGTTACTGAATTCTTCAGACCAGCCGATCTTGCACCAACAACCATGCTATGTTCAAAGACACTTAAATCCCCCATCTTTCATATTGTAATGCTTGTTTTGAGCTTTAGCAAATCATCTTCACCATGCCTAGGTGACTAAATGTATCGAGTTGCTCTCCTGTGAATGGCTTAGTCACTCTTTTTGTTAATAGTACAAAACAGGTTTACCTAATGAAACAGTCTGTGTGCTAAATATATCGTTTAGTCACCCATTCAACTTCCATATATAATGAAATTATATTTTAAAAGGTGCAAAAATCAAACTACTGCATAATAAGCAATTAATATTTATTCTTCGAAAATATGAAGGTAGTGGCGATTCAGACCTAACATTAAAACCAGCCAGCCAGGCAATATTTTTTTAAATCTGGGAAAACATTTGCCATGTTTGACCTCCACCCACATAAACCCTTATTCTTTATACACCACATGGTTACCTTTGTTGTAAATGTGTAAATATTCATTGTATACTGTTTTTTTTGTCAAATATTTATCTCAGAATGTTGTTTATTTAAAAGAGCACCTGGTTAAACAGCATCTGGAGAAGGTCTTTGGCCTCTGCAAGCCAGCACTCTAGCCAGTTGGTCAGGGCACCAAGGTTCAACTGCTTCACATTATCCTATAACCTCATCCCTTTCAATTCCAGCTAAAGATCAGAACACTTTAGAGGGCACCTCACTCCTCCACGCGCTTCACAGAATGTTAGTATGTATTTTCCTTTAACTTTTTTATAACAATAATAAAATTTTTTAAAGTCTCATTTTAAATTTTTTGTTAAAAGGTTTGAACCAGAATCTTCTTTAAGCACACAATTTGAAACATGAAAAAAAAATGCCTTTTGTATGTATCATTAAAATACTACTGTCAAGAAGGTATGCTCAGTTAAGAATAACACTTACACCTGCATATTTTTTAAATAAAAAACAGAATTCCACTATCTAAAAATACATTTCTTTCAAAGTAGCATGATTGTGAAAAGAGGGTGTAACAAATAAGACCTTATAAAAGATTATGGCTCTAGCAAAGGTTCCTACATTTAGAAGTATTTTAAATTAGAACAAGCCTGCAATCGTCCTTATTCTGTTATGATTTGGGGTTGTTTGGTTTTGGTTTCGGGTTTTTTCTTTTTATGTTTTTCACACTTAAGGTTTTGAATCGTTCTTCTGTTTATCATTATTATTATAATTATTATCCTTCGAATCATGATTCTGGTCATGCTTTAGTTTTGTCGTCTTGTTCATGTTTTGTCAAGTTTGGTTTTCGGATCTGTTTATGCTTTAGTTTCATGTTTTCTAGTTATGTTTCTATTAGTTTGCATCCTTGGATTTTCGTTCTGCTTTTTTTTTGTCCTGTCAATTAAGTTTATTCGGATCACCTGAACCTAGTTAATCTGTTTCCTTGCTTCACCTGGTTCACATTCCATATATACACACCTGTCCTGTTTATTCCTCGCGGAAACATTTCTCAGATCATGCTCATGTCTTGTTTTTCATGCCAAGCTTGTCTTGCCAGCCTACCCATGTCAGTTTTTGCCTGTCTTGCCTGTCCGTTTATTGTTTTGGTTCCTGCCTCCTAGTGAGTGAGTTTTTTGTTATTAAATATCTTTTCACTTACCATCAAGCTGCCTGCACATCTGCATTCTGGGGTCCTCCATTGCTCAAGTCTTAACATATTCGGCATAGAAAGACTTAACTTCTGTCAACATCCATACTATTGCTTTAACTAAAAGGTTAAAAACTGAAATGATTAAAAATTCTGCAAAATAAATGAACAGCTAAATTCCTTTATCTCCCACTGTATGCCAGTTTCACATATTATTCTTCAAAATGTTGCTACGAAGCAGCTGTAGCCATCTATCACTTAATATTTTTTACTACAGGTACCAGTAAAGGAGCACAATTTCATCACCACCTCTTTTGTGAAAATCAGTTTTTTTATTTCACCTGTCCACAGATTTTTTTGACAGAGGGAGTTTTTTTTCCCTTTCCTCTATCTGCAGCAAATGCGATGAATCTATGCCCTCAACAGTCTTGTAGAGTAATTTACCCAATTTTTCTGGGGTACTCTTGTTAAAATTGGGAGCATGACTGATGGTTCTTTCGTCTATGAGGAAATGGCAGGACTCTCTCTCATATGGTCCCCTAGACAAATGGTTTGCCTATATTAGCTGCAAGGGTACTTAGTTAAAATCACTGGGGTCTTGAATGGATGTTTTTTGCACATAAGATCATCAAAATAAGAGAGGATAACCTCCACTCTGGCCATTAATGTTGCACTGATGGTTTAAACAAACATTTGACTGCACAGCAAAAGCATAAATCAACAGACAGGGGCTTGTTGGTGTGGACATATGGGAAACCTTGACCACTTTGACCTCTCCTGTGTGAAGGGTTTTCTAGCTGGCACAAGGTCTTTAACTAAGAGGATCTGTTTATCAGACTGTGTCTTTGTTCACATTTCTATAGGCCACACAATTTAAGTGCATTCTGGCCAAAAAAGATAAATGGCAAGATACTTAATACCATGATCAGTAATGTTGCATAGTTACTAATGTGGGGAAAAATAACTGGAGGGCAATTATAACAAAAGTTGAGTTTAAATCTGTATATATTCATGAGGTTTAAAATGTAATTGCATGGAGAAAACAGCTGACTAAGTTAACTTTAAGACTAGTTTAAAGACATTTAAACTATTTCAGTTTAAATCTTTTTATTCAGACTGCTTTTTTTCCTTATCCCCCTTTCAGATAAGTTAGTATGTTTCTGTCACTCCCAGTCTGTCGTCCTTTTTATAGCTGCGATCACAACATCCTCAAGCCCAGTGCCCATATAATTTATTCAAGAGCAATGACCTTTTGGATCCTCTGTTTCTTTAGTGTGTTTCAACCTGTTATGATCCATGGGTGTGTCGCTTTTGGTTTTTATTTGTGTTTGTGTTTTGATCATTTTCTATTTGTCTATTTATGTTCTATGGGTCTTTCCATAAACAGTTTTATTTCTCTGTGATCGTTATTGTTAGTAAGGTGAGTCTAAGTTAGTATATTCCTTTGTGTTTAGTTTATTTGTTTAGTCTTGTGGTCTCTTCATTGTGCATTTGGATTTAATTCAGCTCATTTTGTGTTAAATCATCTTCCTCCCTCAGCTTCCCTGCTTTCATTCTGCTACAGCCATTCCACATCTCCTCATATTACCTCATCAGGTTCCTTGCTAATTTTCCTCAGCATTTAAACTCCTGCTGTTTTATTATTTCTTGCTGGAGTTTTGGTGTAATAGTAATAGAAAGATAGTGTAATCTCTCCATTACACTATCCATTTATCTGTCTGTGGTCCATGTAATTTTCACCCTGCTCATGACCTGTAAGTTTTCTGTTGTATTATTAAATCCTTCACTATGCAAATCCTGAGTTCCTGTCTGCACTTTGGTCCAACTCAAACACATGACACAACCTTTATGTCAAAGAAAGTTTGCTGAAATACATTAAGCAATTCTTCTTAATAAATACCAATACTGGGCTCCAATTAGATTAATTATTTAGCATTCAATAAAAAAATGTTTTGTTTGTTTATTCATGAACATACTGTACTGAAAAATGCTGTACAACGAGAAAGCTATGTATTAAGCTGAAGACGTAAAACATAAATAAAAAGATGAAAATAATAAAAACTATAAACAGTAAAAATAATGGCAAAAAAAAAACGCGAAGTAAATAAATATTCAGAATAAAGTTAAAAACATTTACATTGAAAATAAACAATTAAAAATGCAATAACAATATGACGAAGACAAATAATAACAATTCTGTCTTTGTTTTTGTCCTAAAAAAAAATCAACTGACTGGTCGAAGTCTGTTCATTCATATTGGTGGACGAAATGATAATGCCCGCTCACCAACTGTCCAATTGCGGATCTGGAGAACGCTCAACAGAAGCCTACCTGGGATCACCATGCCCAACAAATACAATGGAAAAAGGCCATTTTACATTTTATATGTTAAGGGCCAAATGTGAAATCAGCTCCAGGTTTTATTGGAAGCCTTGTTTTACAAACAAGCCATCAGATTGTCAGCAACTCTTAGACATTTGAGTTAAAACATGTGAACTTTTTCTTCAAATGGTATATTGGGCTTTCAATGCAGATTGTGGTTGTCAAAGGGAGTAGCATTAGGATGTCATGGCACCTACCCCCAAACATTTTAGCTGACACCTTAGGTGAAGGGAGCTGTCATTCTGAAGATGGATTCTTATCAAGTTTGGCTAGCCTTTAATATTGCAAAGGGAACTGATTGGTAAAGGCAGATAAAGCCCAATAAAGTTTAAGCAACAGCAAAAACTGGGAAAGATTTGATCAGACTATGGAACATGACTTTCAAGTCATTTGGTTTATTCTAACTCCAGCAGAATCAGATCTCTAAGTTTTTTTTTTAAATCAAAACCTTTCTGGAATCCTGAAAATGGGAACTTAGCCTATAGTTAAACCTCGGATTGAGCCAGAAGTGTTTGAGTTTCATCATGATAATGGAACCGCTTGCCAGTAACCTACTAATGGGTGCCTAGGCTAGTCCACATCTTAGACTACTCTTGTGTCACTTTGGTACCTATCGACTTCTACAAAGACATTTTACTTTCCATTCTATGAGGGTATCGGAGGTTGTTAAATAACTATTGTCATAATTTACCAAAATAAATTGTTAATGGAATGCTCTGGTTACATTACTGTAGCATGTTTTAACATCATAGTCTGTATCTATCGCACATGTAGTCACTCTTACTTTAAGTAGCCATTGTGTTCACAGTAATCTTTATGAACATCCACAAGTGAAACCATGTCCTCATTCTGTTTTTTAAATGTCGACAAAAATAGGCTTCTTAATTGGTCCATTGGGTATTGCCTTTTTAATGTCTTAAAGATTAAACTAGCAAAGGACTATCCCCTTCTTGGTTTAGCTTGCTTAGGCATGACTGACAACATGGTACCACATAACATCCTATGCTCATCTAGACACATCAGTCACATCATTATGTGCTGAAATATTGCAAAGTGGGTGGTGAGAGTTGTCAGTCATCTCCAGCTGGCAAAAAATCTAGAAAGGCATGTTCAGACAGGCGACAGTTGTTGCCACCCAGGCACTATTGCTTCCATGGAGTTGTCAAGAAGAGATTCAAGAAGTCAGGGGCAGAGACTTTTTATCCTTTCACTTTGTTCTTTTCTGAAAAACTGTCTGACAACAAACATTGGAGTGGATGGAGGCAAGATAAAAATCTGTTGGTTTTGTCAAATGTCAGTTAGTTTCTGAGCAGAAAGTATTTTCTACTTCTTTACAAACAAAACAGAATAGAATTGAAAAGAACAGAAATATGCTCTTCTGTCTCTCAGTGGGGGAAATATAAGTGTATCTGTAAATGGAAGCACATAGATACACTTAAAGAGAAAAAACAATACTAAAAATTAAAGCTGCAATAAACATTGAGCTACCATTTGCACCTCAGCATCACTTTGGCATGTGTCGTGACCACGAGAGTCCCGCATTGCCATCTCAATGCTTCATAATTCCACAAATTGCCAGTAGGCAGTACCATAACCAGGCCTCGACATTATGTTCAGTCAGGCTCAGTTCAGCTCTGGTGAGAAGTCTTTGAACCTCATATGAACTCTGAGTTTCCTGATTGAAGCTGTAGTCACTTCCTGTTAGGTGGTGAAGGATTAGTGAAGACTTACTGTAGTATTTTGATAACGTCATTTGAAACTATTGTCTGTTCTTAGACTAAGTTTGAAACCTCTACAGACTCTCATGGAGGTCAGGCACTACAGATACCTGGGACAGTCATCCAAAACTTGGTGTGGATCTGATAATGCATCAGGGAGATATAGCTGTTTGAAATATTTTAGGGGCACAGTACATTCAAATTTCAATGTAATCCAATTGAGCTGTGTGAGGGTTGACAAATATCATTCATATCCAGTTTGGAGCAAGTTGAATCATGCATGTGTGATGTAGAGCCAACTGTATCCGAACAGCAAGATATGGATGGCAAAATTCAAGGCCTGGCCATGCCCCCAAGACGCGCTCAAAAACTCACTATTTTGATAACTTAAAAACGGGATATTGACCAAATTTTAAATCGATAGCTCAAAATCCCTAGGAGGAGTTCATCAAAGTTCAAATGTGTAAACTCTCATAAACCTTAAAAAATTACCCTTTGAACCAAAATGGCCGACTTCCTGTTAGTTTTAGGACATACCTTTACAGACTTGTTTTCTTGTTCTGGGGGGTTCTATCTGTGTACCAAATTTCAAATCTCTACTTTATACCAGTTGGCTTAACTCAGTTTAGAGGGCCCTGTTGAGGCATTATTCTTTTATTCTTTATAAAAAAGTCTAGCTCAGCCAGATCAGCTGGATAGCTTCTATGAACAGAAATTTTGAAATGTTGCCACAAATTCTAAGTTGAACTTAAGTCTGACTTTACCAGATCATTCTAAACATATGAGTATGCTTTGATTTAAGCCACTCCATGTTGCTCTGGCTGTCTGTCTAAAGTTTTTTGTGTTTTTTTTGTAGGTTTTGACAGTTTTTTGGTCACCACTGAGGAAAATGCTGTTTTTATACTTAGAGTGAATTTCAGAATAGTAGACTTCTTTAATTGGTCTACTTGCTGGCTATATTAATTAGGGGTACCTGAGTAAAGAGGACTGAATACAAATACAATATATGTTACATTTTACTTCTTAATATTTTGAAAACCATGTAACATTTTTGTTCTGTTTCACAATTCTATGATACTTTGTGTTTGTCAATCACATAAAATCATAACAAAATGCTCTGAAGTATATGGTTATAACCTGACAAATTGTACACATTAAAGAGATATGAACTTTTGCAAAACGCTGTAAAATAAAAATAACTGCTCTAAAGAACTACTGCATTGCAGCACATTTCCAGTTACATAATTTTATTTTTGAGCCCCAGTAGAAAAACTTTACTTGTCATAATGCTGACTAACAAACATATCTACTAACACTGAAGAATGCTCCATCCAGTCATTTTGTATATTGATAAGGTTCCTTTTAAGTTCCTTTGTTTTTGAGATATCTCCAGGCAGAATGATTCTACTCTGAATGGTCGGATGAGCAGATAAAAAGATTGTATGTAAGCTACTAACACAGTCACTTATTATTATAGTATAATCACAGGAAATCATTTTATTTTAAACTCTATATTGGATATTAGGCTGTCAATAACTTTTCTTTGGAATCACACACGGGCATATCTAGACATTAAGTTGTAACTAGAGTGAAATAGAAGAAACAGTTTGAGCCATTCTATCAATTCAACTAGATTTTTAACATGGCTGCCATCAAACCCAGTGGTCATGTGAGTTTAAGATAATGGCACCATGATGACTTTTGGAGAAAATAATTAGCATTTAACGACGGAAATTAACACTTTTTGGAATAGAAGCCAGTGGAGCCGGCCCATGGGGCTCATCAGTGGTGTTGCATTACGAAAGACCTTCACATTTCTGCAATGGTAATACCAAAATACTTTTACATGGGTGTGGATGTTTCTTCTTTGTGTTATTGGCCTACAAACGGGCCCAATGCAAATGTGTTGTTAAATGAGAGATGCATAGCCTGGATTATTTACAGAACCTTCGAGAATTTCAGTAAGGCTATTTTTCAAAAGACATTGAAAGTGCATGGAGGGTGACATTATAAGCTAAAAGTAAAGCATATTTTTTATATTAACATTAAGTAATAGAAAGTTACATGGCCTATATAAATCATGTCTACCTTTTTCTAGTTGTGATTTGTTCATAATTGATTTTCTAAGACTGCACAGTATTTATATTACACCTGTGTTATGAACAGTGCAGAGAAAAAGCAAAGAGTTGGCTTTGACTTCAAAGTGAGAACATGGCATTAATCTCTGTCATCAATAACAGAATACGTTTGTTTTTCATTTGACAAGGAAATTATGAATTGCTACATGAAATACTCTTTCCTTTCAGTTCTACTGATCTGTAGAAGGTAGAATCTGTTTTTGGTCACTGCATTCTTTTTAATCCAGCTATTTAATGCAGCATAAAATAGAACACAGTTGGTGTTCTGAGGTTGCATATCACAGGAAAATTGATTGGGATGTTTGGAAATGATTATGTTGGAGTCTATGCTGCTGGTACATTTGACCTTTGTGATTTTACCTGGAGTGACATTTTCCTAGACTGTCTGAAATATTCACTTGCACAGGTAAAAATCTGTTAGACATTTTATAATTCATGTAAAAACAAAACTGAATCAACTCCAATTCCTGAGTTCATTAAAGACAGAAAAAAAATTACATCAATGATGATCATTTGCAATTGCAGAAAGAAAAATAAAGAATTTTACCACCATCACATGAAAGCCTTTTCATGCCTTGAACGGTGATTTGCAGGCTAAATACATAATGATAAACAGGATTCTGGAAAGAATTTTGTGTATGAGTTTTTAAAGCAAAAATATATTTCTTTTTTTTTAGCAATTCACTTAGCAATTTCTGTTGTTTGCAGGGTTTGCACTACTTGATCTTGTCATTGGTGTCCTGAGTATTACTTGAGTCCTGTGTATTCCCCTTTTTACTTGTTTGTATTTGGTAGCTCTATCAAACCTAAAACTATGCATAAGTTACTTATTACTAGCAATGAATTCAGTGTAATCTTTTTCCAGTCTTTGCTAACAAATGTCACAGTGATAGATTTCAAACGTTTACATTCTGGGAACTAATAAATCAGTGGTATTCTGTTATACAAGATTCTAATTCATTTTTGTATTAGTTAAAACAATAATGGTTGCGCATCATTCAAATGGTGATTTATGTGTTTATAACACTAGGAAGAATCTATATGTGAGAAATGCAAAAAATACACCCTTTCTAATCAGAACAAAATAGCATTTGTAAATCTTGCAATGTTCCACAACATCAGGTGGTTGTGTGACAGTTTGTTAATGGCCTGCCCTCTGCCAGGAATTGAGATCTGGCAGCTATAGTTAATACCAGTGTCCCACAACACATCTACACACACTGATGTGCTAATAGATAATGAAGATTATCTATATACTTTCTTAGAAAGGTGGGCCAGTAGTATATGCATCAATTTCTTGATTGAAGCCGACGTCATCAGAGCTATGAAAAGCTGAGGAAACAAAGTTTTCGCCGCCATTTCCAGTGTGTCTCACGGGACGACGCAACAGAGGCGCATATCTGGAGAGACAAAAGGTCGCAGGCAACCTTTTCCTCCACACAGCCATTCCCGGAAGAGCTTGAAAGCTGGAATTCTGTCTGATAAAAGGTCTGAAGATTCATAACTGATCGAAGACCACGCCGACAATTTAGGTGAAAAACCCAAAGAGGTGTTTCCAGGAGATGAGTTTTCCTCCTTGTTGATTCAGTTGACTTCAACGGTTCCGCTAGTGAGGAGGAGAAATTGTCAGGCTCAGTGCAGCGTAGGACCCCGGAATGCAGACAAGCAGGCAGCATGACGGTAGGTGAAAAAAGACTTAATAACAAAAAACTCAGTCAAAGGAGGAGGCAGGAACCAAAACAATAAACGGACAGCTAAGACAGGCAAAAACAGACATGGGCAGGCTGGCAAGACAGGCTTGGTATGAATAACAGGACAAGAGCATGATCTGAAAATGTTTCCGCAATGAATGACAGAACAGGTGTGTATTTATGGAGTGTGACCAGGTTAAACAAGAAGACAGATTAACTAGATGCAGGTGAACCCAATAAAGTTGATTGACAGGACAAAACGTGGCTTGAGCAGAACGACAGAAACTCTTGAATACAAACTAAAAGAAACTAGAAAAACATGAAACTAAAGCATAACCAGGAAAATAATAAACAGAAGCATGAATCAAAACCTTAACTGTGAAACGGACCAACAAAACCCAAAAACACCCACAAATCATAACAGAAATCAACCAAAGTAATTTCGTTCTATTTTCTTATTAAATTGGATAGATTTAGAGGTCTGGGCAGGGTGAGGTATAGTTAAGTTAGAATCACCAGTAGTTAATCTCAGGTAGTAACTTGTTGCATGCAATACAGATTGAAGTGTTTTAGGCTGATTTGCTGTGCAAGTGTTGCTTGATCGTGGAGCGCGGATGCGGTCAGCAAGGTGCATGTTCATGATTTTGTCCGGCTGATCACAAATCAGCCAGGAGTTACAAGTTGGACTTTTAAAACTTTTTCATTTAAAGCAGCTGCGGTCTAGGCCTCGTTCACGCCTCAGAGTTTTATGACCTTTTGTTTATTATTATTTTTAGATAGTCTTTTTACTCCCTTTTGTAGAATAGTGCATATTTAGTTAGGTGAAGATTTGTGGACCAGAATAGTAATTGTATTGCTATATGGTTTCAATAAATGTTCACATATATAAAGAGAAGCGTTTGTGTTTATTTCGTGCAAGAGTCAAAATAAGGTCAAAATCCCCCTACCAATCGGTGGAGCAGCTGATTAAACAGTGACATTTAGTGTCAGTCATTTTCTACCGCTTATTCCATAGTGGGTTGCGAGGAAGCTGGTGCCTATCTCCAGCAGTCTATGGTCGAGAGGCGGGGTACACCCTGGACAGGTCGCCAGTCCATCGCAGGGCAACACACAACCAACCATGCACACACTCATTCATACACCTAAGGGCAATTTAGAGAGACCAATTAACCTAACAGGCATGTCTTTGGACTGTGGGAGGAAGCTGGAGTACCCACGCATTCACGGGGAGAACATGCAAACTCCATGCAGAAAGACCCCTGGCCGGGAATCGAACCCAGGACCTTCTTGCTGCAAGGCAACAGTGCTACCAACTGTGCCACCGTGCACATTTAGTGTGGTTTTGGTCAATGAATATTAATTATTAATGATAATTAACAAATTGTAATTATTAAGTGCTTTGAGACCATAATCACAACTCCAGAGGACGTCTCTGATTTCTATTTGTAAACAATGATATTTGGTTAAGAAAATTATTTTTCTGAATTATGCTTTTTAATTATTATTTTTGATTAATATTAATTAATCATTAATAATAATCCTTACAGATTTTAAAGTAAAAAAGATTATAAAATTCTGTGAATCTATTTTACAATTTTGCACTTTGCGGTGTTATTGTCAGAAAAAAAGCAGTAACTGATCAAAACTATCTAAAAGACTGTGGTATTTAAATTTTCTTTGTTTTCTGTATGAAGGCTTGTTTGGAATAAGATTGAAAGTCTAAACTTAACAGGGCAGTATAATACATTAATTTGGTACTTTAATTTAGTTTCTTAAGCAATCCTTAAAAACAGAAGGACTATCTACTTAGAATTCATACACTTTCTCATTTGTTGTGACTGCATTTAATGTTATTTTGAAATTTAAATTCAAATGGAGGATATCTTTAATGAAATGTGCCTTTTTGACTCAAGAATTATAATAATAGAGGAAAATAATAATAATAGAGAAAATCTCATCTGATGTGTAAGCTTAACTAGTTTAAAGGTCTGAACAAACTCAATAATAGCTAAAACAATGGTAAGAGGTTTCTGTGTGTGTGTTTTCGTGTGTGTGTGTGTGTGTGTGTGATAGGGGGGAGAAGGGGATTTTCATGAATGTGTGTTTGTGTGGCTAGCTAGCTGGGGGACATGAAGCTTGGAGCGGGGCATTATTAAAAACCATCTGCTTTCCTGCAGAGTCAGAAGGCCATCTGGACACAGTCTCTTAACAGGCCTTGTTTTTCTAGATGCCTTCAGGCAATTCAATACCTAAAGTACAAACCTGTGGCGGTCTATAACAACTCTGAGTTAGTTAATATGTTTTCAAACGCAACTCTAAACAAAAATTCACAGCAAGGTCAGCGAAAAAAAAAAAAAAAAAGTGTACCATGCAGGACAAAGAGTTTATCTTTGAGTTTAAGAAATATTCAAACTTCCTGAATGTTTCATTTTTGAAGCTATGCTTCAATTCAGTTGAAGGTTGAGGATCAGAAAGAATATTTTGTGACATTACCGAATATTATACTGCTCACATTCCTTAAGTGGTCGAGTTTTTTCTCAATAATGTTGTCAGGATATTGTTTTGTTAAAACTGACCAGAAGCAGCCTCGTCATTTTCTTCCCAAAGTAATGACTTAGCTGTTGTAAAGTGAATTTTGGTCAACTTAATCCTCACATGTGCACTTAAATTCAACAGGAATTTAGATAACATAGTTTTTTCGACTGTAAATTCTTAATTTTCCCAAGCTACACAACATTATTTTTGCAGCAGCAAAGCTACACAGATTAAAAAAAACTTAGTGGGTAAATAAAAAGTAAAAGAACAAAAAAAAAAAAAAAAAAAAAAAATATATATATATATATATATATATATATATATCATATATATATATATATATAAATATAGATATAATATATATTATTCTGCATAGCTCTCTAACATGCCTACCTCTACATTCATGCACAGTTACTGTTCAATATCGTCACAGAGGGCATTTTACTGTGATGAATGTTTCTTACACTGAAATATCCTGATGATATAGAATTTGTTGGTGGGCCTTGTTATTTCTGACAATCTACAATGCAATAAAAACCACTTCACTGAAGGCAGGGATTTGATTGAATTTCTTTTGAGTTACTACCACATTACAAGAGAGTTTGACACAAACAGATCTAGAGAAAAAATAAACCAATCATAACACCACTGTAAATTTAAAGCAATGCTGTTAGCCATGATGACTGCATTTTCTCAGATGACTCCCACTTTATGTAACTCTCAGGGCCTATTTCCTTCACTTGGTTTCTTTTCCAAAAATAGTCTTTTGAACAATCCAGACCCAACAACGCATAGAGAGCATCATACTGCTATGCAGTGGCTGCCATTCCTTGCAATCAGTTAGACCTGCAAGTCTGTTTCTCACAGAGAAGCGGACTTTGATTTAATTCAGTTTATACTGGCTTAGACAAATGAGAAGAAATTACCATTCTTAAAAGTAAAAGACCATATAATGCTTTCCTGCAATGAATTAGTCACTTTAGCGAGATACTTCACATTGGAGACAAGTTTAATATTCTGTCTGATGCAAACCATGCACCTTTACCTACGACATTTCCAAAACAAGAAGTCTTTTACAAAACTTAAAAAATGACCAGCCAATACAATGCACAGTGAAATTAAAGGATCTGATTATCTTTGGATAACAGACTTTTGATCTTAGGCTTTTTTTTGCATCGCAGCACATTTCCCTTTCTGTTCTGCTCAATGACCCTGTTTTTCCCCTCTTCTCTCCTCTAGTGGCATAAACAGACAGTAATGGCGTCTGCATTTCCTTCCCCCTCACTGGTCCTTCACATGGCTCAGCAGCATAGCTTGACAGCTCCGCTGCATGTGGGTTCAATTGGTGGAGCTGAAAGCCTTTTGCAGCGTTGGGGTTTGGTCTGATAAATCCGCCTTTTACCTTTCGCCCTTAGGCAATGTGAGAAGGAACTGATGCTAAAAGAAAAAAACCCAAATGAAACATGGAAGCAAACAGCAATGTAAGGATGAGAAAATGTACAAGATAGCTTTAGAAGGTTCTCCCTAAGGACTGTGCAGTCTACTGTGGCTATTACCAATTTGATGTTTTGTTTTATGGGGTAATTCAGTGTCAACGCTTTTCAACAATCCTTTTGGTTGTGTGATAGACATCACCTGATATGATTGCAGACACAAATGTACACAGTTATTTCCCAGGAAGAAGATATTTTATATGAAAAGTAATTTAACTTGGGAAGCAAACATACAAGAAGACTGCAAATATTCAAGTAATCTCAGAGAGAGAAAAAAATACTTTAATGGTTAGATGATTAGGTCTTTAGGATGCTCAGACCTGGCTGATGTGAAGTACTAATAAACATGATATGAGGTATGATATGGACTTGTGATTGCAAATATTTGATGAATGACAGCTTGTTGTGGGGAATTACAGTGAAATTGTTGACAGGCAGCTGGGGTCATGTTTGAGTCACAATAGAAAGATCTCACAGAGGGCAGAAACAGCCTTCAAAGAGGAGAAGTTCACTGACATGTCAATGTAGCTTCGGCAAATGAATGCCTCTTATTGTGTACTGCCAGAGGGAGAGAAAAGGTGAGGTTCATTGTCATCAGCATAGCACTGGTAGGTACTATGGCTGAATGACAGAACAAGGACATCTCTAATATAAATGGGAAGGCAGTCTGAGCGTAAACTTGTTCCTAAGAAGGATAGTGAGTGGTTCAGATATGTTAAAGTACATCACAATGCATGTTCAGTACTAAACTCAGCTGGGGAACCATTTAGAAGCACTGAATACTTCTAAACTTTATTCTGTAAATATATATACACTATGCAATTAATTAATCTGCAGTCAGATTTGATGGAGGTTTCAGGAGATCAAACACATCTAGTCAGTTTTAGTTTACAGATCTAACAGTGTTTCACTTACCACATTAGTGAGATAAACTTCTTCATCCTGATGATTACTCAGCATTCGACACTGTTGATCACTCCATTTTATTAGAGCGCCTGGAAAACTGGGTCAGCCTTTCTGGTACAGCATTCATTTGGTTTAAATCCTACTTGAAGGACAGGGACTTTTTTGTGTCAGTAGGTAACTTTACATCAGAGACCACAAAAATCACATGTGGTGTTCCCCAAGGGTCCATCTTAGCACCCCTCCTATTCAATATCTACATGCTCCCCCTAACTCAGATTTTAATAAACATCACCGTAAGTTATCATAACTATGCAGACGACACACAGCTATACGTTACGATGGCACCAGGTGACTATGAACCAATTCAAGTGCTGGGCAAATGCTTAGAAGAAATCAATGCTTGGATGTGCCAGAATTTTCTGGCTGAAAACTGAAGTAATAATCTTTGGACCAAAGGAAGAGCGTTTAAAAGTTAGCACACAGCTTCAGTTAATACAGCTAGAAACCACCAGTCAGACTCGAAACCTGGGTGTAGTGGATGGACTCAGACCTGAACCTTCAGACTCACATAAAGACAGTAACAAGGTCGGCCTTCTATCACCTAAAGAACATCTCCAGGATTAAAGGACTAATGTCTCAGCAAGACCTTGAAAAACTAATTCATGCGTTCATCTTTAGTAGAATTGATTACTGCAATGGTGTCTTCGCAGGTCTGCCTAAAAAGTCAATCAGACAGCTGCAGTTGATCCAGAACGCTGCTGCCCACGTCCTCACTAAAACTAAAAAGTGGAGCACATCACCCCAGTTCTAAAGTCCTTACACTGGCTCCCTGTATCTGAGAGAATAGACTTTAAAATACTTCTGTTAGTCTATAAATCACTGAATGGCTTAGCACCAAAATACATTACAGACTTGTTGTCAGTGTATCAACCACCCAGACCTCTCAGGTCTTCTGGCTCAAATCTACTCTGCATACCCAGAACCAGAACCAAACATGGAGAAGCAGCTTTTAGTTCTTATGCTCCACTAATCTGGAATAAACTCCCAGAAAACTGTAAAAGCGCCGAAACCCTAAGTTGCTTTAAATCAAGATTAAAAACTTATTTGTTTAGAGTGGCCTTTGAATGTGTAATCTAAACATTATGAGTTAAGTTTTCAGTCCAATTTTCCTTTTGTTTTCTTATCCATCATTCTATTCTCTTAATTTTTTTAAATGACCTCTGTTGTTTGATTTTCTGTATCATTGTAATCTTTTTCCTTATGTACAGCACCTTGAGTGCCTTGTTGCTGAAAAGCGCTATATAAATAACTTGACTTGACTACTCAAAATATAGTTTTAGGTCTTGAAACACCCCCCCCCCCCCCCCCCCCCCCCCCTCCCCCAAAAAACCCACCACAGAGGGCCCTTTGGACTCCCTCTCTTTAGTGGTGAACACTGGTGGCTGGAACCCATAAACAGTGTAGAATGGGGACAGACCAGTGGCACTGGATGGAACGTAATTGAGAGCGTGCTCAACTTACGGCAGATTTTGTGACCACTTAGTGGGGTCTTGTTCCCACAAAATTCCCAGTTTGGTTTCTACTCCTAGATTGGACCTTTCAGTTTTGCCATCTGTATGTGGATGAAAAACTGAGGATAGGCTCATCTGAATCCCCAATAGGTCACAGAACTCCATCCAAAACTGTGATATAAACTGAGGACCACGGTTTCAGTCTATATCAGTGGGTAAGCCTTAGCGATAGAAGACGTCCTGGACCAGGATCTTTGAAGGGAGTTCTGTTGTCATGGGGACCATGTGAACCATCTGAGAGAAATTTTCAAACAAATGGTCATGCAATGATATAATAAAATCATGGTGTATAAATGTAAATGTGAATATGAATATGTTTGAAATAAACAAAAGAAACAAACAAAACAAAACAAAATAATCAACAATGGTTAGGAGGACAGTGTTAGTAATGGAAATAGACAGAATAGCGAGTTATAAATAGTTATGGCAAAAGATTAATACTTCAGTCTTAAGGTAGTCTGGGCAAAGCAGGCGATTAGGCGGGCACTGAGAAGCAACTGGGTGTTGTAGATTGGAGTTCTTGACCTTGTCCTCCAGGTCAAGTTGTGGGACCACCAGCCAGTGATCAGACCAGTGGTCTGCATTAGTGATCAGACCAGTGGTCTGATCACTAATGCAGGGTTCCTGAATTTTGGAAATGGAATTCAGCTTGATGTTCTTGGTCCCAGGTCTGTAAGACAAGGTAAAGGATAATGCCTAGCTCGCCTAACAGGGCTTAAATCTTTTAGCAGATTTAATATACTCAAGGTTCTTATGGTCTGTCCTAACGAGAAAAGGTGCTTCTGCTCCCTCAAGCTAATATTCCCACTCCTCCAAGGCAAACTTGACTGCCAACAACTCACCTACATTATAATTTTTCTCTGCAGGACAAAAGACTCCTTGATAAGAATGCAGAGGAATGAACCTTATTAAAGTCATACCTTTGACTAAGAACTGGTTCTATCCCATTTTCTGATGTGTCCAACTTAACAATAAACTGTCTTTTAGGATCAGGAGAATAAAGCACAGAAGCAGAAGTAAACATTTTTCTAAGCAGATTAAAACTTTAATTACTTGTTTGTTCCAGGTGAACTTGATCTTTGAGGAAGAGAGGGCATGGAGTGGGGCAGAGACCTCACTGTAATTTCCAATACAACTTCGATGAAGTTTGCAAAACCCCAAAAATGTTACAGCTCTTTCCGTTCTTTAGGAATGGGCCAGTCTTCTACAGCAGAATCCTTGTTGGGTTCCACTGAGATCGGGTTAGGAGCGACGATGAAGCCTATGAACGAAGGGGTGGAACTGTAAAACTTGCACTTCTCTGCTTTGATTAACAAGTCATTATAGTGTATATGCAGAATAAGAGATCTAACATGTCATCTATGAGTTTTAAGATCTCTAGAAAAGATTAAAATGTCATCTAAATAAGCAAACAAAAATTGGTCAACCTTATCCCTTAAAACCTTGTTAACTAATGCTTGGAAGACTGCTGGAGTGTTAGTCAGACTAAAGAGCATAACTAAACACATATAATGCCGCGTGGCAGTATTAAAAGCTGTCATCCATTCATCCCCTTCTCTAATTCTGACCAGATGATAAGCCTTTTTCATTCAACTTGGTAAAGACACTAGCTCCTTGAATAAAATCAAAGGCAGTGTTCATGAGGGGAAGAGGGCAGCAATTCTTAACAGTGACCTCATTCAAACCTCGGTAATCAATGAATTGACTCAGTGATCGATTCGCTAGATCTGGCAGACGAAGAAGAGTATGTTCTGGAACAGACAAACAGAAAAGTCAACCCTAAGGTGGAGATGTACCAGGCTGCAGATTTATGACACAGTCGTAGGTCTGATGCATGGACCGTGATGTGGCTGTGTTTGTTAAAGACTTCTTTTAAGTCATGATATTGATCTGGTGCTATTTAAAGATCAGGGCAAGTCTCTTCAACTTGTTGAGGATCTGTGGCATTACTCAGACATGCAGATAAATGTTGAGACCAACTTAGAATCTCCACCTTGCACCAGTCAATATGTGGGTTGTGACTCTCCAACAAGAAAGAACCCAAAGTAACTGGTTACTCAGGTGACTTAATGAAAACCTGAATCTCTCCTAATGGTTGCCACTGAGTTTAATTTCTAGTAGTTAGTCTCTTGAGTGATCTGGTGAATTATGTTGCCATCAACAGCCAACATCTTTTGAACCTTGGCAGAGGGAAAACACTGAACTCCCAGAGATTTAGCCAGTTTATAATTTAAAAACTCACGTGTTGGCCCCAGCATCAATGAACCGAGGAATCTTGCAGATTTGACCATACATCCATTTTTTATACCAGCTTCTTCCATACAGGGTCATGGGGGAGTTGGTGCCTTTCTCCAGCAATCTACAGGCGAGAGGCAGGGTACACCTCGGACAGGTCGCCAGCCCATTGCAGGGCAACACAAATACACAGAACAAACTACCATGCACGCAATTATACGGACAATTGAGTAAGACCAATTACTCTAACAATCATGTTTTTGGACTGTGGGAGGAAGCTGGAGTACCTGGGGAGAAACACAGACTGGTTACCCTAGTGACTGAAGAGATGACCGGTGAGTTAAACTTAAACAGAGTGTTACTAACCTCTTAGATGATAAATTAGCTGATCAGTTTCTGATCACATGAACCGTAGGAGGTCCTCCCAGGAAAGTTCCAGTAAGGTTTCTTTGCACCACTCATTCAATGATAAATCTTGTCTGATGGGTGATGTGATAAGAAGGCAGGCAAGAGTGAAAAACACAGGTAGGTAACGAGGTGATCAAGCATGTGCCCCCCCCCCCTCCCTTTAAGTGCACTCTATGACAACACACATCAGCAATACATTTGAGTGGGCGGTGGTAGACTTCGGGGTCTTTCCACACTCCAGTTAGCTGTTTGACATCTGGATTTGGCAGCTACGAGGAGGAGAGGGCCTATTGGTTGGGGTCTAGGAGACAGGTTTCACACAGCCGTGTTAAGCTTGGCCTCATGGTACCCGTCAGCTGCCTCAGGAGTCCTACAAGACAACCACAGCTGATAGGACTCCTTTTTCAGGCTTAATGGCATCCCTTACTGCCTGTGTCCACCATCTGCTTTGGGGATTGCCACCACAACAGGCACCACAGTCTTATGGCCACAGCTATGGGTGGCAGTATCGACAATAGAGGCAGAGAACATAGTCTACTCGGACTCTATGTCTTCAGCCTCCCCCGGGAACTGGTCAAAGCCCTCCCGGAGGGGGGAGTTGAATATATCCTTGGCTGAGGGCTCCGCCAAACTTTCCCAGCAGACCCTCACTATACGCATGGGCCTGCCAAGTCTGTCCAGCTTGCATCTCTTCCAGCGGAGCCAATTCACCATCAGGTGGTGATCGGTGGACAGCTTAACCTCTTTTTGCACCCGAGTGTCCAAGATAAGCGGTCGAAGGTCCAAAGACACAACTACAAAGTCGATCATCAACCTCCTACCTTGGGTGTTTTGGTGCCAATTGCACTGATGAACACCTTTATACTTGAACATGGTGTTCATTATGGTCAATCCGTGACTGGCACAGAAGTCCAATAATGAAACATCACTCAGGTTCAGATCACACCGATCCAGGTGTCCCTGTCGTTTCGCACATGGGCATTGAAGTCCCCCAGCAGTCCCCGAGGGGTGGATTGGGATCATTCAGATTTTTTGGGAGATTTCTGTTCTCGGTTTCCGTGCCTGGTCCCCCAGCTAGGGTGCGCAGTGGGGATTGGGGTTATGGCTTTAATTTAGTGGAGGGACTGCTCGGTGTGTGTTTGTGTCAGGAGTGCACTGTGTGGGGGAGTGGGATGTGCACTCGACAGGCTGGGGCACCGCTGGGTTTGTGCTGTGGGGTTGGTGGGGTGCCCAGTCTTTGTCGTGATGTGGTGGGCTTTCTCCACTGGGCTTTCTCCACTGCTTCCTTCTCCACTGCTTCCTTCTATGGCCCAGTCTTTGTCGTGATGTGGTGGGCTTTCTCCACTGCTTCCTTCTATGGCTCTGGCACACTGTCTGGTGCCGGGTTGCGCTAATGTTAGGGTGGGTGGTGCAGTGGAGTGTGTCCGGTGCCCGACTGGGGTGGCTGGTTGGTTGTGCTCGGCATGGGGCTGGGGTTGGTCTTTGTTTATTTATTTATTTAGTTTTTTGTTTCTGTCTCATTGACGAGTAGGCGTTGGCTGTTGGCCGGTTGGTTGGGCAGGCTTGGTGGTGTGCTGCTCCACTCACTGTCATGTCTGGAGGAGGTGGATGTCAGTTCGCTTCATTGGGCGTGACACAGAGGGGTTGCAGCGTGTGTTGGGAGGTGGCATCCCTTTTCGGATGTGTCGCAAGCATTTAGATTGGCCGGTGAAGATGCTGGAGCTGAGCTGGCTGGTGTTTCTCCCCAGGCCAGCAATGTAGTGGCGGTGATGTGTGTTTGCGGGGGCCTGGTAGGGGCCATTGGCCCGGGTGCCTGCCGCCTGGCAGGGACTGCTTGGAGAGTGAATTGGCTCCTGTGTTGGTAGAGGGCTCTTTGGTGTCTTCTCTGTTGCGCTTACGTGGCTGTGGTGGCATCAAACAGGTCTGTTGCCTTGCCATCGCAGGTAGCTGTGTGATGGGGGTGCGGTATTTGGTGGGGGCTCAGAGCGGGGGCTTATGTCCTGGTTGGTGGTAACCCACAGGGAAAATTCATGTTAGGGTTCATGGGGTTGAGAACAGAGTTCATTGGGGGCTCACAGTCTTTTGTCCTGGGGCGGCTCTGGTTGGCTGGTTAATTTGGACCGGGTGGACCCCCCTCTTTTCTTTTTCTTATTACTCATAGTCTTCAGCTTTATCTGGGACCAGGTCGCAGGGGCAGGAGACTTAAAAGAGACTCCCAGACTTACATCTCCCAAGACACCTGCCCCAGCTTCTCCAGGGGGAGCCCAAGGCATTTGCAGGCCAGCCGAGAGAACCCTGGGCCTCCTCCTGATGTGACGTACCTAGAACAACTCCTGGGAGAGGCATCCAGGAGACATCCAATATAGATGCTGAGCCACCTCAACTGACTCCTCTTGATGTGGAGGAGCAGCAGCTCTACTCCGAGCTCCTCCCGGCTGGCCAAGATCCTCACCCTATATCAAAGGGAGTGCCCAGCCACCATGCGAAGGAAGCTCATTTCAGCCATTTGTATCCGGGATCTCGTTCTTTCGGTCATGACCCAAGTTTCATGCCAATAGGTGAGCGTAGGAACATAAACCAAAAGGTAAATTAAGAGCTTTTCTTTTCGGCTCAGCTCTCTTTTCACCACAACACACCAGCACAGCGTCCCCATTACTGCAGCGGCCAAGCCAATCCTTCTGTCAATCTCCCACTAAATTCTCCCTTCACTCATGAACATGACCCTGAGATACTTGAATTCCTCCACTTCAGGCAGGAGCTCCCCTCCAACCTGAAAAGGGCAAGCCACCCTTTTCCACTCAAGAATCCATGGCCATGACTTGGAGGAGCTGATCCTCATCCCAGTTGCTTCACACTTGGCTGCAAACCACCCCATTGCATGCTGTAGGTCTTGGCTAGAAGGGACCAGCAGAACCACATTATCTGCAAAAAGAAGAGATGAAATCCATTGGTCCCCAAACCAGACCCCTCCTGCAATGGCTGCGCCTAGAAATCTGGTGACAGACCAGTAGACCGGTGACAAAGGGCAGCCCTGCCGGAGTCCTACATGCACCGAGAACAGGTCCGACTTAGGGCCAGCAATGCGGACCAAACCCCTGCCCCGCTTTTACAGAGACCGGATGGCACCTAATAAAGGCCTCCCGACTCCATCCTCCTGGAGCGCCCCCCCCAGGGCACCACAAGGGACACGATCGAATTCCTTCTCCAGGTCCACAAAACATGTGCAAACATTGGGCAAACTCCCAATAACCCTCGAGCAACCTTTAGAGGGTGTAGAGCTGGTCCAATGTTCAACGGCTGGGATGAAAACCACACTGCTCCTCCTGAAGCCAAGGGTCCACTATCGGCTGGACGCTCCTCTCTAATACCCTGGCATAGGCCTTACCAGTAAAGCAGAGGAGTGTGATCCCCCTATAGTTGGAAGCCACCCTCCTGCCCCCCTTCTTGTGGCTTGTCAGCCACAACAGCCTCACAATATCTAGAGACTTGAGGTACTCAGGGCAGATATCATCCACCTCCGAAGCCTTGCCGATGTGGACCTTTATGACCACCTTGGTGACTTCAGCCTGGGTGATGAACGCGTCTGGCTCAAATTCCTTAGTCTCTGCTTCCACCAGGGAAGGCGTGATGGCAGGATTGGGAAGATCCTCGAAGTACTCCTTCCACTGCCCTAATGTCCCCAGTCGAGGTCAGCAGCTACCCACCCCCACTGTAAACAGTGTTGGCGAAGCACTGCTTCTCTCTCCTGAGGCACCAGACAGGTTACCAGAATCGAGGCCGACCGGTAGACTTTCTCCTGGAGTTGAAGCGAGTCCAGCCTCTCTCGGGGGCACAAATTCCTTCCCCCACTAGCAGGGTCACATTCTACATTCCTAGAGCCAGTTTAAGCATCCGAAGATTGGGTCGTCGAGGTCTCCACCCATGTCTGGTGCCTGATCCTCTTTGTGGTGGGCCACAGGTGGTGGGCCAACTTGAGGATGGCCTCGCATCTCTCGTTCGGGCTTGGCCCGGACGGGTCCCATGAGGAGTAACCCAGCCTCAAGGCCTGGCTCCAGGCGAGGACCACGGCTGCGCCGTCCCCGGCGACGTCGCGTGCCTCATTGTAATAGTTCTAATGAAGGTTTCAATTCAATTCAATTCAGTTTATTTATATAGCGCCAATTCACAACACATGTTGTCTCAAGGCATTTCACAAAAGTCAGGTACATACATTCCAATTTATCCTAACCATTGAACAGTGCAGTCAGATTCAGTTATTTATTCAAATTGGATAAAAAGTTTTTCTAGCTAAGGAAACCCAGCAGATTGCATCGAGTCAGTGACTTGCAGCATTCACTCCTCCTGAATGAGCAAGTAGAGCCAGTGGACAGTCACTGGCGTTGACTTTGCAGCAATCCCTCATACTGAGCATGCATGTAGCGACAGTGAAGAGGAAAAACTCCCTTTTAAACAGGAAGAAACTCCAGCAGAACCAGGCTCAGTGTGAGCGGCCATCTGCCACGACCGACTGGGGGTTTGAGAGAACAGAGCAGAGACACAAAAAGAACACAGAAGCACTGATTCAGGAGTACTTTCTATGGGAAGGAAAAGTAAATGTTAATGGATGTAGCTCCTTTAGTCGTTTCATCTAGAAAGAAAGAACAGATAAACTTCAAGGTTAGAGTCTGAAAGAAAGCACATAGAGTTAGTCACAGTAGAAGCTCAGTCAGTAGCTATGTCTAGGAGAGAGAAAGGGTTAAACACTGAAAGACAGGGCCAGGCCATGTGGATCATCGGTAGAGGGTGAGCATTAAGTTGTTGCCAGCAGAAGCTTGGACGATGCTTCCCTCCAGAAAGGTGTCACAGGTAGACACAGAGTCAGGCCAGGTGTAGCTTCTAGGAAGAGAAAAGAGAGAGAACATAAAGTTAGAAGGTGAAATAACAGCAAATAATGCAAAATTGGAGAGTAGTGTGAGAATGTAGCGAAGAGGGTGAAAGTGGTCATTATGTCCTCCAGCAGCCTAAGGCTATAGCAGCATAACTACAGAGATAGCTCAGGATAACCTAAGCCACTCTAACTATAAGCTTTATCAAAAAGGAAAGTTTTAAGCCTAGCCTTAAAAGTGGACAGGGTGTCTGACTCACGGACTAAAACTGGCAGCTGGTTCCACAGGAGAGGAGCCTGATAACTAAAGGATCTGCCTCCCATTCAATGTATTTCTGTACCCTCAGGACACTGAGTGGTTCAGATTTGTTATAGGAAAGTACATGACAATGCATGTTCAGTACTAAAGTCAGCTAGTATACGACAACTGCATGCATCTAAAGTTGCAAGTTTTTTTTAAGAACTGTATTTGATTTTGTTATTCATAAGCAAAACTATTTTACTCTTCATCTCAGAAAACTTGAGCTTACACATAATGTGAAACCTGTAAATATGAATTTGAGGTCAACAACCTTAAATAATGAAAAAAATGTGTCACATGGGTTGCTTCAAAAATTGAACTGACACTTGCCTCTGGAATTGTAATGATATTGCCATAGGCAACATCAAAGAAAATATCATACTATTTGGGGCAAACAAAAATGAAGAAAAATAAAAAATTAACAAGTGCAAGGCCAAACACCATAACTATCTTACCCTAGGACCCTGAAACCTTGCGATGACCAGTAATATTACATTATTTGGTGATTTCACATAAAGATTTGCAATTTAAGATCAGTTCAGTTAATTTATATTAGGCCATATTACAAAAAATGTAATTTTAAGTCACGTTATAAGACAAATAACCCATTTAGATTCTGTTCTACAGAATCTACAGAATCAGAAAGGCTATGGCCCAGATAGAGTACTTAACAAGGTGCTCAGAACATGTTCCCACACTTATCCTCATGTTCACCAGAATCTTCAACCTCTCCCTAGCACAGACAGTCTACCCCCCTCTCTAAATTCTGACACAATTATCCTGATGATGAAGAAGTCACTGATCACCAGCCTGAATGATTACCACCCTATGACCCTCACACCGCTAATGAAGTGCTTCGAGAGACTGGTTCTTCAGCACAGCCTGGTGTTCAAACAATAACCTGGCTCTGAACACCTTGAAAGGCAAGGAGCAAATTATGGACTTCACGAGGCAGAAAACGGACCCTGCAACCCCTCCACATCAACGGTTAGATTTCTTGGTGTCCTTATCTCTACCGTTCTCTCATGGACAGACCACATCATGGCGTCATCAGGAAGGCGTAGCAGTGCCTACACTTCCTGAAGATTCTTGGGAAGAAAAACCTGGACTACAGTCTACTGCTCACTTTCTACTGCTCATCGATTGAGAACCTGCTGACAAACTGTCTCACAGTATGGTATGGCTGATGCACTAAGGCAGACAAGGAAAAGATTCAGCAGGTAGTCAAGGCAGCACAGAGGATCATGGCCTGCCCTCTCCCTTCCCTGATGGACATCTATACCTCCCACTGCCTAAGCAAAGCCCAAAAGATCACCAAGGACAACTCGTACCCTGGCTTTGGACTATTTGACCTATTGTCCTTCAGGAGACGCTACAGGTGTATCAAATAAAAAAGCAGGAGGGTAAAGAACAGTTTCTTTCCAAAGGCTATAACCACCCTAAACTCACACATGCAATGACCCCCACAGTTACATCCCAACAGCTTCCTCCAACGGACTTCCTCTCAACCAACCACTGTGCAAAATAGTCATATTCATTTGTGCTATATGCTAACTGTGCAATAATAGTTATCTGTGCATTATATTTATATACTTGTAACACTGGGTAATATTCGTCATTAGACTTTATGTTGCATACTAAGTATATTATTATGTTTTTGTTTTAATGTGTGATTATTCTATTTTGCCGTTTTTTTTCTTAATTTATACTTAGACATTTCAACACTGCAGCTTTAATCTCATTGTACATTTATTTAATGACTGATTGTGGACAATGTGGACATTTGTCATGGGTCAGGGAGTTCAGCTGTAAATATGGCAGCATTATAGCTTTGTTATAAAAGTAAGCAAAGAGGCAAAGCACAGCCACAAAACCACAAGTATTTTTTAAGAGAAGGACCAGCAGAGTTTAAGAGGATGTCAGTGCTGCTGTCTGGTCAGATTAGGGGGTGTATAAACCACAAAACCAGG
The DNA here is from genome assembly GCA_036173005.1 of Crenichthys baileyi. NCBI lineage: Eukaryota > Metazoa > Chordata > Actinopteri > Cyprinodontiformes > Goodeidae > Crenichthys > Crenichthys baileyi. Next base: position 238,873 of record JAHHUM010002134.1, on the reverse strand, counting down.
AATATGGAGCTGACTGAGCAGCCAAATGAGGAGTTAAAATTTGGCAACTGGTATGGTGTCATTTGTATTAACCCTGGTTGTCATGTGAGATGAAATGAGAGATTTGTAGGTGTTTAGGAGAGAAATGTTCTGTAGTGTATTTTTATTTAGAGACTTCACTATCATTTGAAATAATCATTTTTTACAGACTACTGGAAACATATAACATAATTGAGTCACTTGGAGCCCAGAGTTGAGTGACCTTAAAGCACTAGACCAGAGATTTTATTACAATTCTTTCACAACTAAAGGTTTTGTCTAAGATGGCCAAAAATCGCACGGTGTGGACCCGGCCTAGGCCAATGGCAATAGCCCATTTTCAATTCAATTCAATTCAGTTCAGTTCAGTTTATTTATATAGTGCCAATTCACAACACATGTTGTCTCAAGGCACTTCACAAAAGTCAGGTACATACATTCCAATTACTACTAACCATTGAACAGTGCAGTCAGATTCAGTTATTTATTCAAATTGGATAAAAAGTTTTTCTAGCTAAGGAAACCCAGCAGATTGCATCAAGTCAGAGATTTGTAGCAGTCACTCCTCCTGGATGAGCATGTAGTGACAGTGGACAGTCACTGGTGTTGACTTTGCAGCAATCCCTCATCCTGAGCATGCATGTAGCGACAGTGGAGAGCAAAAGCTCCCTTTTAACAGGAAGAAACCTCCAGCAGAACCAGGCTCAGTGTGAGCGACCATCTGCCACGAGAGAATAGAGCAGAGACACAAAAAGAACACAGAAGCACTGATCCAGCAGTGCTTTCTATGGGAAGGAAAAGTAAATGTTATTGGATGTAGCTCCTTTAGTCGTTTCATCTAGAAAGAAAGAACAGATAAACTTTGAGCCAGTTTTCAAGGTAGAGTCTGAAAGAGAGCACACATAATTAGTTACAGTAAAAGCTCAGTCAATTGCTATATCTAGGAGAGAGAAAGGGTTAAACACTGAAAGACAGGGCCAAGTGGATCATCTGTAGATGGTGAGCATTAAGTTGTTGCCAGCAGAAGCTGGCATTGCGACATTGCCTGTAGAAAGCCCCAGGCTTTGTAAAGCCCAGGTCATGTTTTAATACAAATTTACCCGGGTAAGTTCGCTTTCCCGGGCCTTTACTTTCACCGGTAAATGGTCCTATTCTCAAGTATGTCTTTTCAGCTTTCCCCAGGATTTGTTAAAGGGGTTGTGTGCAGCGAGGCCTGATACCAGCAGCTTCAGTAATGGCACAGGTTACGATACAAATTAATAGTTTTTATCCCATTAAGTAGTCACAAAACTAGTTTTAAGATGTTTTTAAGCGGTACACCAAAAAACTTCAACTGTCCAGTCAGTTTATTAAAAATTAGACTACTTTGAAATGTTTTTTCTAAGTTTTTGGAGCAGCAGAGCTCCGCTTACATGCTGATAGGGCTGCTAAGCTAAGCTAAGCTAAGCTAACCAGGCAGCTGGACTGGACTTCTCTACTAACCGGTGCCTGATCTCTCCAGCACTCTCGGATTTCTCGCTACCTGTTATCTGTTTGTGGCGAATGAAAGTGAATATAAAGTGTTTAGTAGGTATGTGATGAATAACTGCAGGTACCGGAAAATAAAACTGAATATTTTTCGACGGAAATTTGTGTCATTTTAAGTTACTGGACCACGACTCCCTTCTATGTGAAAGAAAAACCAAAGGTGCGTTTCGACAATGAGTTCCTGAACTTAATTTCCTGGAACCTTTTTATCTACGTAGGCCATTTCTTGAATGTGTTTTAACTGTGGGGTCTAACACTGAGTGAAGTTTCTATAGGAAGGCAAATAAAAAATGTGTTCAAATGACACCAATTTGTTTTTTCACTTGGTCTAGACACTAACAAAAGCAAACACAACACTTCACACACTCGTGATGTTAGACTATGTTCTTTACTTCAGTGAGTCCATAGTGCCGAAACAACAAAATAATTTTTTGATCTCATTGCTGTGTTGCCATACTTCATCCTTAAAACACATGTTAGTCTTCCTTGCAACAGGACAGTCACATGCATTCTTGCTCTTGTAGTTCTTACTTGGATACAGGGGGGAATGCAGAGCCTTCAGTCTATCACAGGCCTCCACAATGATATGGTTTTCAGTTGTCCACGCCTATAACAGCTCCAGGATAGGGCCTAAATTTACTCATCTTAGTGTGAAAAAGAGAGAGTAATATGATACTAGGGTCTTCCCAAATCACTGAACCTGAGACTGGCCTCATAATGGAAAACTCATTAAATTGGTTTAGTGAGCTCATTACGCAATTCCACCATAGCAACAAATGTTGAAAGTGCAGAGAAGTAGAAGAAAAAGATACCATATGGGCTTCAAAACATCTGCTGCCTTGGGGGTGGTCAAGGACCAATGAAGCTCCATTTCTCAGATGGATAATACATTATCATGATTGAATGAATAAATAAATCATTAAGTCACATATCATTAGCTGGTAAGTGTAAGTTTATTGTTCATCTGTTCTATTTATACATATGCAGCATAAGTTATTCAGTAAGGTGAGATACTGCAATTCTTTTTCACAGTACAAAACTCTTTTTGCATCACTGGTTAATTGCTTACCATTCTGAATTATACAGGCAAAATAAAATAATCTAAAATACTCTACTGTGCCAATGAAGAAACTTCAATAATATTTGTTAGGCGAAATACAAATGTGACAAGAATCATTCCCTCTGGGGTTATTGTAAACGGAGCACATTCATAATGCATTCAAAGACAATATAATACATAAAACTTTGTCTGGAGGCAAAACAGCTGCAGTGCACATTGTCAGCGTTGTTGGATTTATTCTAATGGAACCATGTTTTACTAAAGTCTTTTGTCTTATATCAAGCAGCCATTATTTACCCTGCTTGTATGCAAAGTTTGCTTACATTCATCCATGTCTTTGAAATAAGTTGCAAATTTGTGCTTTGCTGTGATTATTTCCTGAATGAAAGATGGGCTACATTTGAGTCTGCAGGATGTTGACAGCATTTGTAAAGTGCGTACACTCTTTTTGCATTTAACTTCCTGTCTTAGGTGTCATCCACTAAACCATGTTGATTTAGTTTCTGTGTTAATCAGTAAATAATGTGTCATAAAGCTAAGACAAGTTACAATCTAAACATAAAGATGATAAAATCAGGGCGCAGCGGAGACGCAAGGGTAAAGCGTGCAACCTATATACATAGGCTAAAGTCCTCATCACAGCCGTCACGGGTTCGAGCCCGTGTCTGTTGACCCTTGCTGCATGTCTTCCCCTCTCTCTCTAGCCCATTTACTGTCTGTCAGCTTACAAAAATAAAGGCCATTAGTGCCACTTAAAAAAAAGATAAAAATCAAGAAATGCAATAGATTCTGTCACTAGAAAAAAATATTAATAAATTAAAATTTTAGCACAATAGACAGAAAAACATTCTTTAGAAAACTATAAATCTTACCTGAATCATAAATCAAATATATGTAATTTTGATTATGTGTAAATAAATAGAATGTAAGCAGTAAATGTACTGTATATTAGTCTTTACAAAACTGAACATAAAAGTAAGAGACAAAAGTAGTAGGCCATAAACGAAACGTTTCTGTACAAAGTGAAATTGCTGTTATCATGTGATGTTGGCAGTTGCTCATTAATGTCACATCAATAAATGATATGGTATTTATTTATATATATATATATTCAAAAGCAATCAGGAGTGCTTTAATCAGGTCCAAGCATTTTTTTTACCAACACTGTTATTAATCAGAGTATTTTCTAGCTTGTCACAATGACATCTACAGATCATGTGAAACTTCAAAAGTTATTGTGTCTATTAGTGTACATCCCAATGAAACACGCACTCAGCCACTCTTCAAAGGCTTTTCTCCATTGTGCCTAATATTTGCTTTTTGGAGTGGCTGGGGTCAGCTGTCCAGTTACAGAAAAAACATAAATTACTAGTGGGAGATTCACAGAAACAGGCATGTCCAGAGTTAAAGCTTTAATTGGGTGAAGTGTAGTGACAGATTTAAAAAAAAAACTTTTTTCATTAAAGCTTGCAATCCCCAAATCAACTGGAAAGAACGTACTATAGGTTTTAGTTTCTAACAATACTTAAACATTTATTTGAGTTAACATACATGCAGTTATACAGGGGTTGGACTCTTTACAGATTGGTGTTTACAGGCAGGTGTTTCAACCAAGATGGCGCCGACGATGGCAGCCTCGGAGCTTCGCTCTCTCCTTGTTTTTGTATTTTGTGTGTTTATAAGTTTTTCGAGCCACAGTACTGTAGTCTCGGGCCACAATTTGGTGGTCTCATTTAGTAGAGAGGAACTTCTCAACCTCTCTTGGGATTTTTTCACCATCTTTCATCCATCCGAGGTTCACTGAGCTTCTGGCAAGCGGAGCAGCGGCACTCTACGGGATACTGCGCCGGAGGCGTCGGAGGGGAAAGCGAGCTGGCGCCCTGGTAAAGCTCCGCAAAAGAGGACTTCGCACACCACTGTCAAATGTCCGCTCTCTAAGCAACAAGATGGACAAGCTACTTCTTCTCACCGGTAAAAACTCGGACCTCCGCAGATCAGCGGTTCTCTGCTTCACCGAGACATGGCTGAGTGACAACATCCCGGACAGCACACTGCTGTTGCCGGACTTCCAGCTGTTCAGAGCGGATCGCAGCGCGGAGCTATCAGGGAAGATGCGAGGAGGCGGAATCTGCTTTTATATAAACAAAGCTTGGTGCTGATACATAAAAGTGCTGGGGAAAACATGTAGTCCGGATCTGGAGTCATTTTCCATAATCTGTAAACCGTTTTACTCACCGAGAGAGTTTTCCTCGTTCATAATAATCGGCTCATATTTTCCTCTGCATGGCTGCACTTCTGCTGCGGAAAAACATCTTGCTGAGCTGATTACAGACGTGGAGAAAAAACACCCTGACTCTTTCATCATAATACTGGGATATTTTAACAGCGCAGATCTCTCTAATGAGCTCCCCAAATACAGACAGCATATTAAGTGTCCCACCAGAGACAAAAACACACTGGACCACTGTTACACAGCTTTTAAGGACTCATACCATGCTTTTACCAGGGCTGCTCTGGGACTTTCGGATCATTGCCTTATCCACCTCATCCCAACTTACAGACAGAAACTAAGAGCTTCCAAACCCATGGTTCACACTGTTAAAAAGTGGACTGAGGAATCGAAGCAGACGCTACAGGCCTGCTTTGAATGCACAGACTGGACTGTTTTTGAAACCTCAGCCACTGATTTAAACCAACTAACTGATGTGGTGACATCATACATCAGTTTCTGTGAGAACATGTGTGTGCAGACCAAGACCTGCTGCACCTTTGGGAACAACAAGCCATGGTTTACTCCACACCTCAGGAATCTGCGCAGGGACAAGGAAGAAGCTCACAGCAGTGGAGATTGGGCGCGGTACAGGCAGGCCAGGAACAGACTTACAAAGGAGATCAAAGCAGCCAAGAGAAGCTACAGTGAGAAGCTGAAAAACAGCCTTTCTACTGGTGACACTTCGGCTGTATGGACTGGTCTGAGAAACCTGACTGCCTACAGAAGCCCCACCACCCTTCCTGAACAAAGTCCTCGCCTTGCCAACCGTCTGAATGGCTTTTACCGCAGACATGACAAGAAGCCATTCACACCTCAAACCAACTCCTCCACATCCCATTCAGGAACAAATTCGACCAGTAAAGCAACCAACCCCCTACCTTCAGATCCTCTGCCTGCACTAAAGATCTCTGAGGAAGATGTAAATAGGCTTTTTTCAGCGCATGAAAACGAAGAAAGCTGGAGGACCTGATAACGTCTCCCATCATGCCTGAAAGCCTGTGGGAAATCAACTCGCTCCAATCTTCACCCGGATCTTCAACAAGTCACTGGAGAAGTGTGAGGTCCCCTCCTGCTTCAAACGATCCACCATCATCCCAGTGCCCAAGAAACCCACCATCCTAGGATTATATGACTACATGCCTGTAGCCCTGACGTCTGTGGTCATGAAATCCTTTGAGCGGCTGGTGTTGAAGCACCTGAAAGACGTCACAGGCCCTCTACTGGACGCCCTGCAGTTTGCTTACCGAGCAAACAGGTCGGCAGATGATGCTGTTAACTTGGGTCTACACTTCATCCTGCAACACCTCGACCGCCCAGGGACCTACGCCAGGATCCGGTTTGTAGACTTCAGCTCGGCCTTCAACACTATCATACCAGACATGCTCCACCAGAAGCTCACCCAGCTCAACGTCTCAGCCTCCACCTGTCAGTGGATCAACAGCTTCCTGACGGACCGAATGCAGCAGGTGAGACTGGGGAGCATCTTCCCCCGAAACAGATCAATAAGTACTGGTGCCCCCCAGGGGTGTTTTCTATCTCCACTCCTCTTCTCCCTGTACACAAATGACTGCCCCTCAGCGGACTTGTCCTGGAAACTCCTGAAGTTTGCAGATGACACCACTGTTCATTGGACTGATCCAAGACGGGTATGAGTCTGCATACAGACAGGAGGCGGATCGCCTGATACACTGGTGTACTCAGAAAACGCCTGGAAAAACAAACCCCCTAAAGCTGTGGAGATGGTAGTGGACTTTCGGAAAACACCACCTCCATCCCCCCCCTCACCATCCTCAACAACACCATGTCGGCTGTGATCACTTCAGTTTTTAGGAACCACCCTTTCTGAGGACCTGAGATGGTCTTACCTAGACACTGTTCGAAAGAAGGCCCCCAGAGACTGTACTTCCCGAGGCAACTCAAGAAGTACAACCTTCCACAGGAGCTGCTGGTCATCTTCTACACTGCCATCATTCAGTCTTTTCTGTCTTCATCCCTTCAGTATGGTTTGGTTCACCCAAAAAAAGGACAGGTCCAGACTGCAACGAATAATCAGGACTGCAGAGAGAATCATCAGGGCTGACCTTCCCCCCTCCAGGACTTATACAGGTCAAGGGTCAGGAAAAGAGCTGCTAAAATCTCTGCAGACCCCCAAAACACCCTGCACATAAACTGTTTTAGAGTTCTGCCTTCAGGGCCAACACTACAGAGCGCTGTTTAAACAAAAAAACCACCCGCCACAGAGACAGTTTTTTTCCCCCCAGGCTGTTTCTCTGTTGAACATTCAATAGAGTAAAAAAAACAGCAGACAGATGTTTTCAAATGCACCTTTTTATTTATATATGTGTATATTTGTACATTGTAAATATGTATATTCTGTAGCGCAAAAACAAAAACCAAAGAGCAAAGTGTACCGGAGTCAAATTCCTTGTTTGTATGTACAAACTTGGCAATAAAGCTGATTCTGATTTACAGATGGTAAATTTACAGATTTCTGTTGTGCTTTTTTTTGTTCCATTTACATATGTCAGATGATCAATCAAATTCTATTACTGAAGATACCCCAAATAAATACAAATGCAGTTTTCAAATAATGATTTCATTTTTTAAGGAAAAAGCTATTCAGTCCAACATTGTTCTATAGGAAAATGTAATTGTAATTGCTTATGGCTCCCTTAATGACAACCAAGTCTTATTTGCTGAAATGTCTGAACGGTCTGTTAAGGTCATGCCACAGCATCTCAAACAAATTCATTTCAGAGTTTGACTTGTCCACTCCAAGCCTATATTTATTTGTTTATTTTTTATTTTTCATAGGTGGACTTGCTAGTGTGCTTTGGATCATTGCCTTGCTACATAACTTAACCTAAATTTCAAGAACTGATAGCGGAGCAGCAAAGCAGTTACAGACCATTACACTTACACCACCTTGTTCAACTGTAGCTAGGCTGTATTTTTTCTTGCCAGATATAATGAGACACACTGCTTCCAAAAAGCTCTACTTGTATCTTGCCAGTCCACAGAATATTTTTCTCCAAAGTCTTGGAGATCATGAAGATGGTCTTTTCTATTTGGACGTATATGTTGTTTTTGATCACCAGGGGTTTATACCTTGAACCTTTGCATGAAGGGCTAGTTTACCCAGTCTCTCTGTTATTGTTAAATCATGAGCTCTGGCCTTAACTGTGGCAAGTGAGGCCTGCAGTGCCTGACATGCTGTGGCTTCTCCTGGATGAGTCTCTAATGTGCACTAGGAGTCATTTTGTAAGGCCAGTCTCTGCTGGGAAGGTTTAACACTATTCCATGTTTCCTCCATTTAAGGATATCGGCTCTCACTTTGGTTGGTTGGAGCCCCTAAGTCTGTGCGTTGCAACCCTTTCCAGACTCATAGATGTTAATGACTGTCTCTCTCAACTGCTCTTGAATTTCTTAATATCTGCAGAATGATGAGTTGCTTTTTTGAGATATTTTAGCCCATTCATGTTTTCAGACAGGTTGCATTTAGGATTTGTTTGTTCCATTGGTTAGACAGTAATCACACTGAGGAGTGGCTGCTGACATTGAGCTCAAAAAATTAGGCCAACCATGCGGTGTAATCGGGGGGGCGGAATCTGGGGTTGAGACAGGACCAGTTTGGTTGCTTTAATAAGTGACATATTCATTCAAAAATATATATAAAGTATTAAAATTTTGATAATTTGGGAGAAAAATTTTTTGTTTAATGAGCTGAAAAAAATTTTAAAATGTGACAAGAATGCCAAAAAAAAAAAAATCTGGAAAGGGAAGACCAAAAACATTTTCATTTGCCTGTTTTTTCATTTTCAGTTTTTTTGTGAATGTAAAGGTCTTTGCCAAGGGAAATTTTCTCCCAAAATAAGTAGGAAAATTTTTTTTAGCCTACATTAAATGTGGTGTTATTATTGCACTAGAGGAAAAAATTTAAATTGCAGAACCTAATCTAAACCCTGCAAAGGATTGCAAGAGATAATGCTAATACCAAAAACCGCAATATATGCCAAAAAGTCATTAAAGAATGTAATTTTCTCAGCCAGTAACTGCATTACAGTAAATTGCAATAGATTTAATTTTGTGTATGTCTGATCAGAAGAACAATGTGCCGTTAGCATTATCAATTTGTAGTTTGGGATTCTCAGAGGAATTAACCTTAGATGAGGTGTCAAAAAAGCTTCCATTCTTCCCACCTATGGTGACTCCACATTTATCAATAGAGGAAATGAAATTAAGGCTGTGGCAACTTGATAATAGGGATTTGGTTGGAGAATAAAGAACACTTAGGGCTTGTAATGAGCTTCAGCCACTTACAAAGCAGAGTTAGCTAAGACATTTTGTAAAAGAAAAAATACAGACCCTTCTTTAATTGACAGGCATAAAGAAAAAAAATGTGTCCCATTTTTTAACAAGGACATTGATGATGCAACATCTTTGCATTGTGATATTTTCTTTGTGTACAAAATGAAATTTTACCAGCAAAATTTGATAAAGATTGTTTTCCTCTTCCAGCTGAACTTGTAACAGTAAAACAACACTGCTAATTGTATTTGCAAACTTTCAAAAGATTTTAGTATGCACTCATTTATCCCCCGATATCGAAGAGCATTCGCTCCATCTCATTGAAGTCACCCCATGCATATGTATGGTGTTGAGTTGTTTTGATTTCCCAATATGTTTATTTTAAAGTCTTTTTTTAGCTTTACTCATAATTTTGTTATTCCAAAGCAGATTGTCTTGATGTTAGAAATTATAATGAGATTTATTTTTCTAGGACACCATCGGAAATGAGTCGGTTTTAGTCTCAGTAGGTTGTTTCAAGCACTCAGCTGTTGTTTTCTTTTTTTCTTTCTATTTTTTTTCATTGAATCAAGAAACAAAGCAGCACATGACAGACAGATAGAAACAAATGAAGTAACTGAATGCTTTTAAAATGTACATATCATGGACAGCACATATTTTGCCGCTTACTATAGGTAAAGAAAAATTATTATATTTCCAACATATTATGCAGCAATTAGGTTCCTAATGAAAATAGGAATAGGAAATATCTGTACTTCTGCCTTTTGTGGGAGTTTTTGCTTTTAGACAAAATTCAGTCACCGGATGTTTACATTATACTCAAAGAGCTAAAGTTACATTTAGCTAAAACAACTGGCTAATGCATCAATCAAATGATGCCTAGCAAGCTTTAACTCAACTAAACTTTAATTTATGGTACAACATAACTGCATGCATGATGGTTGCTCACTGATCATGCTGATCATCTGTAAGTCTCTACTCTGTTGTTCCAAGTCCAAAAACAAAATTACTAGATAAATTGACAACAAACCAAAAATAAATCCCATTTTCTGGCATGATTAGAGAATAAACCAGATCCACCAAAGGACTTTTGGTGAGGTTTATAAGCTCCTGTTAATCATTGCTGAAAACATAACAGTTTCATAAAAAGTGTGGTGTGAAATATATATTATTTATTTAATTTGGCCTAATTTATTTATTTCTGTGGCACTAGTGGCCTTTATTTTGTAAGCTGACTGACAAAATATGAGGTGGAGTAAGAGGGGAAGACATGCAGCAAAGGTCAACAGCCTGGGACTTGAACCTGTGATGGCTGCATTTAGAACTGTAGCCTCCATACATGGGTGGCGTGCTTTACACCTGCACCACCGCCACATTCTAGTTTGGTATAATTTCTGAAGGGTTTTTGAGTTGGTTTCGACGGCAGAAATCTACTGTTTTATGGGTCTTGGACAGCGAGAGATTTGTTTATTTATTTTATAGTTATTTTTATTGCATAAAGTCTAAGGTGAGGTTACATTGAAAGTTGTCAACTGAGGTAGCATATCAGTTATAACCTCACACAACCTCACTTATTTCAAAAAGTAAAGCAACACTATCAGTGAAAAAATACTGGCTGATCAGATCCCACATTTTTATTTCTCTGTTATTTTTTTACCCTTTGAATAATCCTTCAAAAATTGGAGATTTTGTTTCCTAAAATGTGTTTTGTCAAGGAATAGTAATATGTATGCGTGTGTTTGTGTGGGTGTGTGTGTGTGTAGGTGTATGTGTGTGTATGTGTGTCTCTGTGTGTGTGTGCATGTCTGTCTAACTTTATGTGGATCAGTCCCTGACCACTCTGTAGAAATTTAGCCTGTTTAACAACACAAGGGGAAATGGGTTATGTGGGTTAATGGTTAGATTAATGACTAACGTATGAATTGAGTTTAGGTTTCGGTTAGGTTTAGGGTAAGGGTCAGGGCTAGGCTAAAGCAATGAATGGAAGTCAATGCGAGGTCCCTGTAAGGATAGCAAGACACTACCGAATGACTGTAGGTGTGAATTAGCTTAAAGCTGTAATCTGGTATGGCCTATCAAATTGTGAAATTAATGTTTAAAATGTACACTGTGCCTTTTAAATTAAAAAAGTTAAATATGTAAGAAACTCTTGATTTTTTAGAACAATAGACTTCTTACAAAAGGGGCCTTAAAGCTACAGTAGGTAACTTTTGTTAAAATGTATTTTTTACATATTTGTTAAAACTGTCACTGTCCTGACGGCAGAATTTGGTCAGATCACCCTGTGCGTTTATGGCAGGCTCCACTGTGGGGAAGGAGCTGTAGAGGGATGGCAGTAGCACAGCAAAGAGCAACGGGGAGGGACCTGTAAGGTGTGCTTGTTCAAACTTTCAGGCTAAGTCCATGGTACCATGGGCCAACGATGACGATAAACCGATGAGAAACAATTATGGCACATTCACTGGAGAAAATATCAATGATATGCTTTACACTGAGTGTGATCTACCCATACCATTAACACAACTGCAGCACACTGGCAATCTTGAGCAAGAGTGACGGTATGTGCTGTGCAGGGGAGGGTGTGAGCAGCGTGTACACGAGCATGATTGACACTGCTAAGACATTCCTCCTGGTTCTGACTGGTTCTGACCAGAAGCGGTGTATTTCTGCAAATGGCAACAGGACCACTGGGAAAACTCAGAGCAGCTTGATTCGCCATTTTTGGATTCACCAGGAGACAGAGTATTTTTTATATTTAGTTTGGTACAGGGGCATTACCAGCATTTTAGATTCCAAAAAGCAAAGACATACAAGCATTTACCAAGATTTTGAAGCAGCCATTCGTCGCTGCCATGTTTTTTATTGAGTTGTCACGTGAACAAACTTATTCACGTGTGATTTAAATTGTATTTCTTATTTAATGGAAACACCGGAATTGCGAAATTGTGTTTTTTTCAGCATTGGCAGAATATCGACAAAGTTTTGCACACATTTGTAATGGAAACGCAGCTAATGTTTAATGAAAGTAGTAGGATAAAAACCTTTAAAACATAATTCATGATATTTTTGTGACACAACTGGGAGTCTATTCAGGTCGTCCTTTACCAAATAAAGAAACCAAAAGAATACGGAACACACGCAATTAGCCGTTGACCTGCTTTGAACAGGTCTGGCTTTGGACAGTGTAAAACATATTCATTCTTGGCAAGAGGATTGCTGTGTGTTGTTGGACTGGCATTACCACACCCGCTGCAGCACTCTCCCTCAATGTGGAGTCACCAAAATGCCAAATAGACACGGCTGAGGAAGTAACCTCATTCATTTCAAACAGTGCCAACATGAAAATTTGTCCAGCGGATTAAATGGGACTTTTCACTCCAGTCACCAGCAATCAAAGTAATGTGTGAGGTGACATGTCAACTGACTGTGTCAATTATTGCTCCTCACTCCAAATATATTCAATCTAAAGAAGAAGACTGGTATAAAGAGATAAAGACAAGTACTGTAAGAGGACTAGTTAGACAACAGATATTCTGTCATCGCAATGTTAAACATTTTTGCAACAAATGATTTATCTCATACAAAGCAGGTTGTATGTTGGAAGTAGTTTTGTGCACATATGCTCAAATTTCCCTTTTTTATTTTAATCAGCAGGAGCTTTGGACTCACATCAAAGGAGCTATTTCTCCTTGAAGTTGAGTACGCTTGACTAGTTGCTGACGGGAATGACAACCAGGTAGGCCTACAACAACAATAACAACAGGAAATCGACCACCTTTTGTTGCTTGTGAAATAGCTCAGTCAGTTACAGTCTACTGGAGCGCAAGAACGTGGATTTGGCAGGCCTGTTTTGTGAGTTATAGACTACCTCAGTCAGCACTGTTTCAGACAGGCATCAATCTAAAGAAAATCCCTCGGAAATAAGCTGATCAACTGATATCAAAGTGGAAAAAAACACCAACTTTTATCTTTCCTTAATGCTTACTTACATAGTCATTCACACATCCCTTCACACAGCAGCTCTTGCACTTCTTTCTCTCACCTGCTCTCACACACACTTCTCTCCCTGTCTGCAACGAAAGGTTTAAATTGGCACTATGACAACTACTGTAGCTGCTAATGTCACAACTGATTTTACAGCTGCGGGGCTCTGAAACGTCTGATCAACACAGCTCGGGCTGACAACTCTCAACACATCAGCTTTTAAATTTTACGTCTTGACTGGATGGCAAGTCTTTAGTGTTAAATGTATTGAATGATAAAATAGGCTATAATCCCCATTGTTTTGCTTTATGGAGAAAATGCTATTCTCAATATTCTAATATCATTACATGTAATATTAGTTGTATTCCAATATTAGCACACATTCTTTTTATCACAGGATTTACCAGTAAAGTAAGTTGTAGTTTTTTAATTAAACTTAGCTGCCTGTCATTGACAAAAAAATGCAATTTAAATGCAGACAATCATAACTGATTTTGTATGGTATAACATGCCAATGTTTTGTGTACTGGTGATATGTAGCAATTTAAGCAAATTGAATAACTGTAACTTGTCACATTGTTACAACACTGTATTTACCATGGGTAATTACAGTTTTCACAGCAAATATGCAATAACAAACTTTTATTTAGTAGTGATTCTGAGACTTTGAAAACACTGTGTTGGAATTTCAGCAGCCTATGCAAAACTCAGGTGTCAATTGTTTGTTATGTGTGCATTATTAAGGACAAGCATGTCATAATACATATTCGGCATTGTTGAGATGGCATTAGTGAATAAAATATCGAAAGTACTGAAGTAATATCTAAAATATTTAACAAAAGCAAGGTAAAACCTTGTTGAAAAGAGCATCTTCCCTCTCAGGTACCTGTGTCCTTATAGAAATGCCTCAGGGAGACAAGCTCAAGTCCTGGAAAGAATTGTGTCATCCAGAACATTTTAATGCAACATATACTGGCCACTGAATTATTAAGATTAAAAGCTTGGAACATATGATCTTTCAGAACTTAACAGAAAAGTGCAGTTAATAATTGTTTAACATCTTGCCCAAACTGACAAATTTCACTAGTTTGAAATGGGTTTTTATTAATGCACAGAGCGGTGTCTGATGTGTGCTCAAAGCTATCCTTTTTAGTTGCTTTTTTTCCCTTCTTATAAGCGTCTGTCTGTCGTTGAAGGATTCCAAAAAGACAGCATATTTCCACAGCAGGATCAAGCTACAGCGGAGCAGAGAAAAGCCATCTGCACCAAGAACCGCCTTGAGTCAAACATCTTGAGCAGCAAATGGGGAAGGTGCTCCTTTTGTGATGCCTGTGGAGTTTCAGCAATATGTCCTTTTTCTCTTCTTACTGTACAACAACTCTGTCCATTTAGCCCTTTGAGTGATCACGGCTTTAATGAACTAAGTGTTGGAGCCACAGAGTAGCTCTGCAAACCATTTATTGCATTTTTGCAATGAGACAATTGGTCAGTGTCTCCATACTTTTATATTTACACAGCTGAAAATGTCAAATACATTGATTTAAAGTATACTAAGACTATGGGCTTTGCATAATGAAGCATGGTAATTGTAAGAAATAGATTTCAGCCTCTTTGTCTCTGTAAAGGTTCATTCCTATTTAAAAGAAAAATAGCCTCAGAAATAGGCTTTTCACTGTACGAAAAACTGTACAGCTTCTAATTCCAACACAGGTCAATACAATGCAAGCAGTGATGCTTCTGAATGCAGAGGGCAAGATGGAATTGCCAATAAAAAACAAGCTTTCATTCAAAAGTTCCTTAAGAAGCTAGCTCTGTCAATCCATGGGCCCTAAAAGCAAATGTTACTGCTCTGTCTGTGGAATTATTAATCGTTCCCAGCTCAAATATTTTCTCCTTCCCTCCCCTGCAGTTGCCACTGT
The DNA here is from genome assembly GCA_036173005.1 of Crenichthys baileyi. Taxonomy (NCBI): domain Eukaryota; kingdom Metazoa; phylum Chordata; class Actinopteri; order Cyprinodontiformes; family Goodeidae; genus Crenichthys; species Crenichthys baileyi. Next base: position 223,785 of record JAHHUM010002134.1, on the reverse strand, counting down.
TTCATTTCTATGGCAAGCACGAGCTGCCATTTGCACACTAAGAGAGCAAATGTTAATTTGCCCCATGTGCATTTCTGATCCTTAGAATTGGGAGCCAATGGTAAAGAGAGGGTGGGCTGACTTGGGTATTTAGATAGAATAATGTGATTTAGTTCTTCTCATAAATGTATCAGTTCTCCTAAAATGTCTTCCATAAGATATGGTATGCTGTGTGTTTGTATGTGTGTCTTTATTGTTGGTGGTTGAAGGTGGGATAGACAGCTTTTTTAATCATTTAACACAGTTATTGTCTTACATTCCTCAGTGACTCCATCTGAGAAATGTTAGTGATTGTGTTCTATAGATAATATAAAAGTCTGTTGTATTTCCATCTACAGATGGATGCAATGCAAGTGGGCAACTTTAGAAATGTTTCAAGCAGGTGTTTGTAAATTGTTTTGCAATCTGCTATTTATTTGTTAGTGCTACATTAAATAAAACACACCTTTAGTTTGGAACTGCAGTCATGGTGTAAATATTTGTCAAATCCAAATTTGTACTCTAAGCTATGATTTGATATTTTTATTTTTTATATTTTAGTGTTTTAATGATTCATGATCACTCATTAACCCATGAAAATTACATGTGCAAAACTCTGCTACATTTTTCGCCTGCCACTAGAGATAAACAATAGTGCGAAAGTGAATCAAATCAACAAATGATCAAAATAATCATCATCACACAGCCATCTCCTGAGTAGCAACACAGCATCCAGCGCTGCCAAAAATATCTTTTTCAGAAGTTGATGCATTATGCATTCGCATTAACGGCATGTCTCTGTCATGATTTCATGAGAAGATTCAAACTGTTTTCAGAAGAGACGTTTTGAAGTTCATCTTCGAATTGGACCATAGGTGGTTGCAACACAGATGTTAGAAATTATGAGGAAATGCAGATTCAGTTTCTTACAAAGCAATTAAAGGCTGTGAACGTAAACGTCAGTTGTTTACTAGGTGTTGCCTATTTATGTCATGTTATGGCACCTTTTATCTGAAACAGTCAAAGGCTGCAAGAAAATGTGTTAAAAATATGTGCTGATGTATAATGTTTCAGGTTAATGATTGGTTAGCACAAGAGAATCTTACTTTTTCAGACACACCACCGCAGCACATTAGAAACGGACATTTCCAAAGGTCGATGTGATTGATTTTAAACTTGGGCAGCAATCTTTTTTCCACAAACCGAATGGTTGTCTCATCCAAAACTAAATGGTTTTACACAGGAGAGGAGGAAAAGGGAAGGAGGGAGAGGAAAAGCAGGTCAGTTGTTGACATGGACAAATGAGGAAACAGCAGAATAGCATACACTGTAGTGACCCAGTTAGGACCCAAGACTAAAATATTATATTATATTATATTATATTATATTATATTATATTATATTATATTATATTATATTATATTATATTATATTATATTAATACATATTCTGTGTAATTCATGCTTTATTAATTTATCATTGTTTTTCTTCATTCTCTGTCTTATTCTGCTTTTAAAATATAAACTCAAGGCGGAAAATGTATTATGTATTTGAAGACCTCTGAAGCGTTTGATCATTTGGTTCACAGACATTTCTGCCACATGGGGGTGCTGTTTGGCTTCTGACCATACACGATCAACAGATTATCTGCTGCACACACTGCCTCCTATTAGTACCACACCATCTCATTTCAGAACCTCGCATTTTGACTTATATCATCCCCTGCACTCTCTATCTTGCTCTTCTTTCTTAGCATAATGAAAGATGAGGTGAGGTATTATGGCAAATTAAGTAAAATTAAGAAAAGGGATCAGCTCCACTTGCATATACCGTGCATGACTTTTATTTTGCAGCTCCTGACGGAGCCCTGTCTGTACTGTCCTTGGAGATGGGTGTTGATGACAGACTGCAGACCATGAAGGGAGTGGGAGTGTTGCATTCAGTGGAGGTGGAGGTGCTTGCACAACACATTATCATTCACCCTTAATGCCTTTTTATGTTCTCCCTTTTTACACTTTCTCTGCTATTATTTTACTCTCCCCCTTTTTCCATATCTTTTCTTTGGCTTGGTGCCTTCCCAGTCCCTCTCATCTCTCCTTTGTCCTCCCATTTCCCTGACTCCTCCAGCCATTTGTATAGGTCTTGTCATTTGCAGAAATCTTAAATTTATTCCCATCTCTTCTTCTTCCCCAATTCAGCTGTTATCTTTACTGCCACCTTCTTGCCAACGTCTACCTTTTTTCCTCATTCTGCCAACCACTCCACATGGCACCTGTCTAATTCTCCTTGTACCCACTCTGTGATGCCACTCAGAGCTTGCTCCTTCACCCTCCCCTTCTTTCCTTCCCTGGCTCTATGTGCCATGGCAGTCTGACAATTGTTGGAGCATACTCTGCTAAGCAGTTATCACCAGCTCACAGAGGTGTGTGTGTGTGTGTGTGTCTGCTCAGTAATAACCAAAAGTGAATGCATAGATTTGAGCATATGTGTCAGTGTGCACATTTTCTTCCGTTTATATTGAGGTGTACAGCTCTTGTGTTCGCTAAAACAATACAAACAATGTGTCAGACAGGTTCTATTATACTCAAGCTTGTATGGCTCCTCTACTGTAGTGTAAATGTTTTTGCAACAATGAGGGGTAAAATGATACTGAAAGGCTGCAACTCCTCTCTTACCCTTGCCAAACATCCCTGGTGTTTGGCTGCTCTGGTTCCACATAAAAGACACTAATTTCTTTGTCTTCAAGGATTTTCTCCCCTCAGTTTTGGTCCCATCTGTTACTGGGAGAAGGTAAAAAGAAATAAGAAATAAACCCAGCTGGAATCCTTTGTCTATTGAAGGTAGATCACACTGTGGCAATACCAGGACAATGCTTTTCTGGCCTTATGGGAACATTGAGAGATGAGGGACACAGGCGAGAGACCTTAGAAACCAGGCATGCCAAGCAATCATTATGAATACTATGAGTCACATTCAGCAAAGCATGTTTAGTAATTTTTGAGGGTCCCTCAAGCCCCTCACCATTTCATACAAGTGAATAAAAAAGTCAGGCCATAGAGTGGATTTCAGAATGTACACATCCCTTAAAAATTTTTAACAAGGTTTTGTCATTGGGCAGAACAGAATGTTTGCTTGATGAATAAAAAGTGATGCAAATGATCTCGCAGGAGAAGGGGTGGGTTAATAAAAGTTTTATTTCTGCCCACTCCTTTCAGCGCATAAACATTGTATAAAAGTAAATATTGCTGTTGCTATCTGCTGTTATGTGTTAATAAAATTTTAAAATAAAAAACAAACAAATAAAAATGTGGTGTCACAGTTCAGGGTTAAAAAAAATGTAAACTTTGGAACGGCAGTGTCCCGAAGTAAATTTGGCAAAAGATGCAGGGTCAATGGGTGCTTTTAAAGGATTCATCATGGTCTAATTTTTCATTATTTTTCTGACTCACAAAGAATCTGACCAACTTTTCAGTAGAATTGAAATCTATAGTTGCAATCATGTTTGCATGGCTCTTGGTTGCAGTCATAAGTTGTTGTTTTTCTATTGCATTTCTGAGTAAATATAAAATAGTGTACATAAATGAAAACAGAACAATAATAAAAAGAAATAAAAAACGAATAAATAACGAGTTCATATGCCAACTAAAACACAAAATGTGTGTTATTTACCATATTTTTCAAAGAGAGTCCTTGAAACAGAATAGCTATACCTTCTTTCTATACCTTTAAATTATAAACAGCTTTACTGATCTACCAGTTACCTCAATAAAACTTTATCTTTTCAGAGTTAGAACTGCAGATTTTGTGCTTAGATGAATATTTATGTTGCATCATGATACATAAAGACAGACCTGAAAACACTCTGGCCTTGCTTTGGACAATGTAGACTACATAATTGGATCACCAGCTAAGAACGGCTGACAAATTCGAAAGTCGGAAAATTCCACTACATGAACTCATGTGATATATATATATATATATATATATATTTTATATAATATAATTATATATAATATAATCACAGGTCATATACTTCACGTGACACTGTTACATTTCCACACTTGCTTCTCAAACAACTCAGCAAAGATGCAATACCAAAACTATTTAATTTCATGTCGCACTTTGACGATGCTCTGCCTGCACTGTGGAAAATTGACAAGAGGACCATTTGCAACTAAAAAAGGTGAAAATGTTGCCCTACTCAAAGCTATTTTACAAATACTTGCGTGACCACTGACTGGGAGGCACTCATGGAAAATTAAAATCTAATATCCAGGTAGTCAGTTGATTTCAACATGTAAAAAACAGGATAACCCCAATTAAACCAGAAAGTGACATCACTGAAAAACAACAAACCCTGTTCTGATTCAGCTGACCACTTAAAATTCCAACGATGCACATGTTTCAAAGACATGACAGGACTTGCTGTTCCACAAAATGCCCTTGATATCCACACGTTGATAATTGGAGATGGACTTTTGGCCTGTACATCCTAGCAGAACTATCTACTTTTTTAGCTTATTGAAATAAACAAAAAAAATGTTAACCTCTGAAAAAAGGTTAATAGAAAACCCTAAACCTTTTAAAGTAGTTTACCTCATAACAAACATTATAAACATAATATTTCTCTTACTAGAGCAAAATAAACTACAAAATAGATAATGGATTAAAAAAAAACTTACTGCTTAATGTTAAAATTTCTGTATTGTTATGTAAATATACTTTTTTAAAGTAACTAGTAAATTATTCCCTCTCAAATCTAAAATGAGATACATATTAAAATGTATTTTGGAGCCTGAACTAGTGTATATAAAACACTGTTTTATTTTCTCTTGAAGTAATTCTTAGTGTCCAAGTGTCTTCAACATTATGTAAAAGAGATGATATAAAGGAGATTCACCTGTCACGTTATCATCCATTCACATCTAAAGAACAAGTGCAGAAGGCAGAGGGGATGCTTCCTGCACCAGAAAAAAACAAAATGAGCAATGAATTGTCTCAGGAATTAATAGAAAAAGGAACAGCATTAGAGAGGTAGGGTATGTCTTACTTTCCTCTCTATGCATAACTTAGAAATTATCAATGTTTTTATTTTGCTTTTGCTGCATATTGGATGGAAGTCCCAGGAGACCTATTAAAGAACCATGGGAAGAAAAACACCAGATTTCATCTGATTCCTTGGAGAGGGAAGTCTTGCAATGCTAAGAACACTTAGTAGGAAAGTCCATAACAGTGCAAAAAATTCATGGTAAGGGTTTTTTTCTTCAGAGGTATCGATCCATTTAGCATTTATTCTCTTGACTGTCTGCTGCAATAACACATATTAGGGACAGCTCATGCAGCAATATAATTCAAAGTTCAAATATGACCAAAAAACCTTTTTAATTTAAAGCCATGAATCTAAGATTGAGGGTATTCTTAACCAGCTAAATGTCTTTGCTCGGCACTGAAATTCCTGAAAAGGCTCACTTGATGTGAAATGTAAAAACAAATTATCAGTTTCATTCACTATATAAAAAACTGTAATTAAACTCTGACATGCAGTATTAATTTTACATAAAAAGCAAGATCAAGCAATGTTGCTGTTTTCTGTTGTTTAGAGGAATAAGGAAACTGTTAAGTACTATTCAAATTCTGCTTAGAAATATTAGATACCATGTGAATACATCACTGATGCTTAGACACATAAAGAGGTTTTGAGCAACATATATTTCCACAATTAAAATAGCTTAGGGGCTCAGTGTTTCTGCATGACAATTACATTTTGTATGTTTTAGAACATCATCACTAATGCTAGGACAAAAGAAACCCCAATATGGTAAAGTTAGTGAAAAAAATACATAAAGATAGTATGGAAAACATCTGACATTTTAAAATTACAACAAAGGATGATCTATACTTCCAAAACATATACAAGTTAACATTTTAATTTTTGACAAATGCTGGTTTTATGGACCACTAACTTATATTTCTAGAATTGCTGATTTTCTGTTCCAAAATTTGAAATTTGTTTTTAAAATACTTTAAATATAGCTACCTAAGTTTTAAAATGCTTAAAGAATACTCTAACTTTATTTCCCCTTTCATTTTGAAAATGTAAATGAAAAAAATTTCAATAAATAAATAAACATATAAATAAAGAAATTTAAGGTCTGTGACAAATACCCTAAGTTTGCCACAGAAAGAAAACCAGCCCAACATTCAAGTTTAAATAGCAAGATATTAGACACTGGATCCCACTGGACACCAAATACTCAATAGGGCCTTTTAAAAAAAAAAAAAAATCAGAAATGCAATATTTAGTTATGTTTTTAACATGTGATTAAGGCTACATTTTAAAGTTGCATATAGCTTTGGTTTGGAAGAAGTCAAGTTGAAGAGCCCAGCTGGGGACCTTCCTTATCTGTACTGTTTAAGTATTTCTATAAGAAACACAATCTTTTTACTTACTGTGTTGTAAAAATGACTACTGGAATTAGGTATGGCTCTAGAAAGAATTTGCCAAGGTCAGGAAGACATCATGTTTAGTAAATAGGCTTAATGCACACTATCAGCTTGGTGAAGACACTTACAGGTTCAGTAAAACAAAAAAACCCTCCTGCATAAATACAGTGCCAAGTTTTCAAATGTGTGAAATGAACAGTCTCAGGCCACATACTGAAAGAATTGTATGGAAAACTGAAAGAATTGTACATCATTATTTTATTAGGATTTATAATGACATGAGTGTTCACCCAGTCAACCATTAGCACAGTGCCAAGTGCAACACTGAAAGCAGCATTCAATGCTGTGTAATTCAAGGCTGAAGGTAAGAACTGGGATTTGTCTTACTCAGGGCTGAAAAAGAATATTTATCAGCGGGTGTTAAAAACCTTGAAACAATGATTGATTAATTACCATATTCATACTCGATGCATTAACCTACCAGGTAAAAATAATGCATGAAGACTTCCATTGCAGCACCACTGGTCCTGTCGTCCTCCTTTTAGGCATTGCAGGCTGCAGATTTGGAGATCAACACTTAAGGGACTTTACCATGTCTCACACTAAGCCTCTTTACAGTTACAGCAAAAACATTGTGCTTATGACAATAGTTTTTTTTTCTAATTTATCACTTTAGTACTAAGATAGTTGAGGCAGTTGCCACTTGACTAGTGATCACAATGCCCCTGAATGCCTAATAAGGCTGGATATGAAGTGGTCTGTGGTGGCAATGCTATCTAACTGTAGTGCAATTACAACCACTGTGCATGCATGGCTCTACAAAGAAACCCCTGACTATGCTCTCAGTCCTCGAGGATGGGTGTCTTGCATGTTTAAGGTGTTTCCCTTCTCAAGCACATTTGATTTATGTAATTTAAGCCTGGTTCACAAGGCAGGATTTCAAATTGTCAGCTGATTTTCAAAACCTGAGAGACTCCATACATGACGATAGAAAATCATAGGTATAACAGGTTTGGTCCTACAATATGTGGTGTTCAGCCACACGGCAAGAGTAACACACAACACATGAACAGATTTCACTTACAAAAATTCAGATTTCAGATGGGAAATCTCACAGAGGTCAGAGTAATTCTCTTCCGTGTTTCTGTCACTTCGCTTTCTGATTGGCTATAGGTGACATTAAATTAGGCTGCTTGCTAGTTTGTCCTCAGGGAACATCCCAAACAGCAGGATATTGGGCCAAGACGATACGACATGTTGAATATCCCCGATTTGAGCAGACTACAACACACCACACACAGCAGAAATATCTTAAAAGATTATCTCAAAAGCCATCACCATAATTGGGACATGTCGGAAGGAGAAGATCAGAGCACAAATCGCCATAAAAATCCTGCCGTGTGAACCAAGCATAAGTCATTAGCAGACTTGAGCAAAACTTGGTTACAGGGTGAGGACATACTGGGGTTGGACAATGAAACTGAAACACCTGTCATTTTAGTGTGGGAGGTTTCATGGCTAAATTGGACCAGCCTGGTAGCCAGTCTTCATTGATTGCACATTGCACCAGTAAGAGCAGAGTGTGAAGGTTCAATTAGCAGGGTAAGAGCACAGTTTTGCTTAAAATATTGAAATGCACACAACATTATGGGTGACATACCAGAGTTCAAAAGAGGACAAATTGTTGGTGCACGTCTTGCTGGCGCATCTGTGACCAAGACAGCAAGTCTTTGTGATGTATCAAGAGCCACGGTATCCAGGGTAATGTCAGCATACCACCAAGAAGGACGAACCACATCCAACAGGACTAACTGTGGACGCAAGAGGACGCTGTCTGAAAGGGATGTTCGGGTGCTAACCCGGATTGTATCCAAAAAACATAAAACCAAGGCTGCCCAAATCACGGCAGAATTAATTGTGCACCTCAACTCTCCTGTTTCCACTGGAACTGTCCGTCGGGAGCTCCACAGGGTCAATATACACGGCTGGGCTGCTATAGCCAAACCTTTGGTCACTCATGCCAATGCCAAACATCGGTTTCAATGGTGCAAGGAGCGCAAATCTTGGGCTGTGGACAATGTGAAACATGTAATGTGAAACATGTATTGTTCTCTGATGAGTCCACCTTTACTGTTTTCCCCACATCCGGGAGAGTTACGGTGTGGAGAAGCCCCAAAGAAGCGTACCACCCATACTGTTGCATGCCCAGAGTGGAAGCCATGGGGTGGATCAGTGATGGTTTGGGGTGCCATATCATGGCATTCCCTTGGCCCAATACTTGTGCTAGATGGGCGCGTCACTGCCAAGGACTACCGAACCATTCTTGAGGACCATGTGCATCCAATGGTTCAAACATTATATCCTGAAGGCGGTGCCGTGTATCAGGATGACAATGCACCAATACACACAGCAGACTGGTGAGAAGATTGGTTTGATGAACATGAAAGTGAAGTTGAACATCTCCCATGGCCTGCACAGTCACCAGATCTAAATATTATTGAGCCACTTTGGGGTGTTTTGGAGGAGCGAGTCAGGAAACATTTTCCTCCACCAGTATCACGTAGTGACCTGGCCACTATCCTGCAAGAAGAATGGCTTAAAATCCCTCTGACCACTGTGCAGGACTTGTATATGTCATTCCCAAGACGAACTGACGCTGTATTGGCCGCTAAAGGAGGCCCTACACCATACTAATAAATTACTGTGGTCTAAAACCAGGTGTTTCAGTTTCATTGTCCAACCCCTGTAGTTCATCTATTTGACTCTGTTTTTTTGGAACAGTGACACATTAAAAAATGAAAGAAACCAGCCCTTTAGTAAAGGAATTATCCAGCTATAGTTCACAATTTGCTATGATACCACCAACATCAGACCAAGCAGCAAAAACTTTAATACATGTGGATGTTTTTCAGAGGAGAAACTAGCGAAGTTCCAGGACCTAGAATAGGCATAGTCTTTAAGCAAGCATTAGTCATCTTGAAACAATCAGTTGTACAAGGCTTTGGTTTAATTCTTAAATACATTTTTGCTCATGAAAAGCAGATAAAACATTTTAATCAGTTCTGTTCGGGCTAACAACTCTTACAATCAAGACATAGCTTTTACTGAATGTCTTAGGCTAAACAACTTAACTCTACGCTTACAATTTCAGCACTAATCCTTGCCATTACCAGAATTTTAAGTTACGTAACACAATTACATGTATTGCAATTACAAAGAATTTTCACATTTTGCTTTTATTGCATAAGCTGTCTGAATTAAGCTCGCAGCCGGTTAAGATAAAATTTGCTTTGTACCATTTGTAGTTTGCACAGTTGTGAACCGACCAACAAAGTTTAGAATTCCTCGATTTTATTCAAAGTATGCAGTTTTTTGTTGGAGTCACCTTAAAATAGGGTCATTGAAATTCACATGTCATGAAAGGAAAGTGTTTTAGATACTTACCTGAATCATTGTTTCGGCCTAACAAAGTGTGTGACTTTTCTGCGCATAAAAAAGGCACTTTTCTATGCACTTCCCTACGGACCTTGTGTTAAAATTTGCCATGTTTAATGGTTTTAATCAAAGTCCCAGGGAGTCCAGGGCCCTTTTTAACTCTTCCTGCACCAATAATCTAAATGTTGTGGCTGTGGTCAATATTAAATACATAAATTACAACTGTCTTTCCAGGGAATGATTGTACAAGCAAACAAAAATGTGAATGAGCAGAAAGAAAATCAAAAGAACGATGTCTCTTTTGAAACTATTTACTTGAAAAGCATCCAGCTTCAAAAAGTGTTAAATATAAATATTTTCAATCCTGCTACTTCCACCCTTATTCACTGTCATAATTTGTCTGTGTTAGGTGAGGTTTGAGTTTCTTTCCTGTTTTTTCCCTGCACTCCCCTGTTTATGTTCTTTAGTTGCTGTTTGTTTAGTTTATCCCCTTGTTTACTTATTTCTGGTATTCTTGTACATTTAGAGTTCTGTTTGATTCCTTCCAGTGTTTCTGTTTTCCTGCTCATATGTGTTCATTAGCCTCTCTCCTTCAGTTGCTCTGCATTTTCCCTGCCACCAACTGCTCCATATTTCATCTGATTAGTTCTTCTTGTTCATTGGTCATTTCTCCACACCACCTCTGTGTTTAAACTGTCTGGTTTTCATTGCTTGCCACTGGATCCTACTGTTTGCCTGCCTGCTGTATGCCTGTCATTCTGCTCATGCTCCATGCTTGTTTTCACTGTTGTAAGTTATATTATCTGTTATTCAATACTTCAACTCACCATGCAGCTCCCACGCTCCTGTCTGCACGTTGATCCTTTGAAACACCCCCACATTAGGACATTCACAGTTCGCTTATCAAGTTTTAAACTCTGTTTTATGTTATTTGATTCTCTTAATTCTCTGATAAACCTTTTCTACATTTTTTTTTTATCTGAGGTCCTTTCCTGACATATTCATCATGTAAACATCTTAGTGTTGCATATACTGCATTGTGATGTGAATTGTTTTGGGTTTGGTTGTCTGTCTTCCTTCAGAACAGGAACATGGTGATGCATTCAGTTCAGCTGCAACTAGTAATAGATGGATGATGTGTATTACCTGTCTTAGATGCAGATGTAAATCTGTCACAGATAGCAGGTGAGATGGGTCTGATGTATAGTTGTGACTGGATATTTTTATGTGCTAGGTTAAAAAGACACATAACAATTTTTTTGCACTGCCTGGCATTAATGAAATGTTTTCTATTCCAGCTTCAATCTTATTTATATTTGTTAAATGCAAGTAAAGTGACAGATAATGTTTCATACAATTATTAGTTTTAAAATTTAAAAGTTTTACGAGCACTGCGATTACTGTGCCTCTAAGCAATTTGGGAAAGCCCAGATGATGATTACATGACTTTGTAAGCTTCTTGAATTAAGACACTTGGGTTAATGAGGCAGACCTGTGGATGTATTTTAATGCATCACCTCACACACACTGCAGGGACGTGACATCATTCACAATTTTGAAAGAAATCAGAAAAGATAAAAAGAAAACTATTATTGATCTCCACAAGTCTGGTGGAGTACCAGATTTGTGGAGATTATGAGTACCTCAAATCTCTGGATGTTGTGGGGCTGTCATGGTTGACACACCTCTTCAACATTGCATGGCGGTCGGGGACAGTGCCTCTGGACTGGCAGACCGGGGTGGTGTGTTCCAACTACAGGGGGATCACACTCCTCAGCCTCCCAGGTAAGGCCTACGCCAGGGTATTGGAGAGGAGAGTCCGACCGATAGTCGAACCTCGGCTTCAGGAGGAGCAGTTGTGGGTTTTTCGTCCCGGCCGTGGAACACTGGACCAGCCTCTATACCCTCTACAGGGTACTTGAGGGCCATGGGAGTTTCCCCAACCCGGTTCACAGGGTTTTTTGGGGAACCTGGAGAAAGGCATTCGCCCCGTGTCCCTCGTGAGGGCCTTGTTGGGAGGTGCTCCAGGAGTATGGAATCGGGGGCCCTTTTTTAAAGGGGCCATGGGGCCCCTTTTGTACGAGCGGAGCAGGAGTTTGGTCCGCAATTGCCGGCACTAAGTCGGCCCTGTTCCCGGGTTCAGGTTGGACTCCGGCAGGGTCCCCTTTGTCACCCTTCCTGTTTCATAACTTTCCTGGACAGGATTTTGGGGACGCAGCCAAGGGGCCGGGGGGGGTCTGGGTTTGGGGACCAAAGGGGGTTTTCTCTCTTCTTTTTGCAGATGGACGGGGTCCTGCTGGCCCCCCTTTCTAGCCAAGACCTACAGCATGCGCTGGGGGGGTTCGCAGCCGAGTGTGAAGCGGCGGGGAAAAAGATCAGCTCCTCCAAGTCAGAGGCCTTTGGTCCCAAACCCGGAAAAAAGGGTTGGTTTGTCCTTTTTCAGGTTTGAGGGGAGTTCCTGCCTCAAGTGGAGGAGTTCAAAATATCTGGGGTCTTGTTTAAAAGTGAGGAAGAATGGAGCGGGGAAGGGGTCGACAGAAGGGGCGGTGCGGCTGCCCCCAGTCCGTTTCGGGGTTTTTTTTTGAAGAGAGAGGCGAGCCGAAAAACGAAGCTCTCGATTTACCGGTCCGGGCCCCACGTTCCTACCCTCACCTATGGCCATGAACTTTGGGTCATGAACCAAAAGAACGAGATCCCGGATACAAGCGGCCCGAAATGAGCTTCCCCCATAGGGGGGGTCCCGGGCCCCTCCCTAAGAGATAGGGTGAGGAGCCCGGCCCATTCGGGGGGTCCAGGCCCCGTCCCACGGGAGGGGCCCAAAAGGGGATGGCCCCGGGAAAAGCTGGAGGGACTATTTTTCTCCGGCCCTTCCCGGGGAAGGCCCCTTTGGGGCCCCCCCGGAGGAGCGGAGGAGGTGTTTTGGGGGAAAAGGGACTCGGGGGGTTCTGCTGAGTCTGCTGCCCCCGCGACCCGGTTCTGGATAAGCGGAAGACGACGAGTACGAGTATGAGTACAAGTCTGGTTCATCCTTGGGTACAACTTCTAGAATCCACATTTATCGAATGGTAAACTGACAAAATTTATGTAGTAGTTTTCTATCATGCTGACCACTCAAAGCACTTTCCACTACAGCCATATTTACCCAATTACACTCAGAAACATATACACATTCATAGGAAATAGAAAGACCGGTATGCAACTGTGGGTTAAGTGCCTAGCTGAGGAAGCACATTAACATGTAGTAGGTGGAGCTGACATCACACTCACAATTTCAGATTGCAAGACAACTACTCTACACACTGTTTAAAGTGGTTAGAGTAGTAGTACCACAAGTTTAAACAGCAAGGAAATGTCCAGCCATCATTCTGTTCAGGAAGGGTTTCTGTGTCACAGAGAGGAATGTATTGTAGTGCAAAATGTGTGCATCAACTCCAAAACACAGTAAAATTTATCCTGTACCAATACCGGCTAGTAGGCCGCTTCATAAGCAAGCCATTACTCCAAGAGCAACAAGAGAGAGAGAATAATTTTTGCAAATACATTCAGAAACAAAGACCTGTATTTTGCAGACATGCCCTGTGGTCTAATGAAACAAAATGCGTTTGGCCGTAATGAACATTGTTACATTTTCTAAAAATAAAAGGCTGGGGGCGTTTCAGATGTTTATGTAAAATCTGGGCACTTATAGGTCTTTCAAAAGGCTTAAGGACAATAAAGTCAGTGTTTTGGAGCAACCATCACAACGCTCTGATCTTAGTCCCCTTGAAAATTTGTGGAATAGCTGTGGTTTTTGTAGGCTGCCTTGTACTTGACACAATTGTGCCAGTTCTGCCAGGAGGAGTGCAACAAAATAACAGCAAGTCTCTGTGAGAAGCTTATGGAGGGATAGCCAAAATGTTTGACTCGAACCATACAGGTTAAAAGGCAACCCTACTCCATTCTAAAGAAATCTTTCTACAAACAAATAAGGAATGTGTAAATAATCACCTCGAGTATAGTAGAAAATGGACTTCGTGGGTCTATTTCTCTTCTAAAGGCCCGTAGAAAAGTGACCATGCTATGCATGTAAACTTTTAGAAGGACCAGGACATTTTCGGTGAAATTCCAGTGATCTCTGCATTAAAACTAAAACTGAGTTGCCACAGGATAAACATATATACAAATTTATAAAGTGATGTTTCTTGAGTAATAGAATCAGCATTCTTCTATGGCCATCTCAGTCCCCAGATACAAATTAAAAAAAAAAAAACCTGTGGCAGGAGTTGAAAAGAAGAGGACCCAGGACTCAGGATGATCTAGAGAAATTGTATAAAGAGGAATAATCAAAAATCCATCTGTTTGAATGCAGCAGACATAAAAAAATGAAATAACATTAAATAAGGTGTCCTAGTGTCAAAAGGAGGTTGTGCAAAGTCTTAATAGATGTGTCACCTGTGATTTTGTCCTGATTTTTATGTTTTTTTCTTTTCACTTTGAATAAAAGTTACAGTTAACAACTGGATTATATTTGTCAGTGTGAAAGCATGCTATTGCAACAGAAGATTACTTTTAGGATGCGTTACACATCTTTACCTATGACACCAGTTGGTATTAACTGGACCATATGTGTTTTGGTCCTTAAAGCCCCATTTGGCCATTTGCAGATCACATATAAAAAATGTTTTGACCTGTACATTTAAAACTAAGTATTCAGTGCAGTCTTTGCTCGAGTGTTTAAGTGACAACAAATTAAAGAAAAATATCTTTATTTTCATGAAACATTGAAAAAAGATTGCCTTTGAAAAAACTTGATTTGAATGCTAATTAGAAATTAAATGGAACCTTTGGCCTTATACAATTTATAAAATAATTGTAAGTTGTAAAATTCCATGTGTTTTTTTTCCCCTGACATGGTTTTCTGCCTTATCAATAAAGCCCATGTGCTTAAACTACAAGCACTGGGTGAAACCAATAAAGGAAAACAAATACTAGTCGAGTTTTCGCATGGAACCCCTACAATTTTACAATAACGTGCAACTGTTTTGCCAAATGACTATTTATCAGGGTTTCTTTGAATCTTATGACAGAGTAAATTTTTATATACTATAAACATTGGGGGCCAATGTGTTACACGGTTACATTTCAGAATAGTATGTTAGAAAGATACAGATGTTAAAACACACACTATAGGGAGGTGATGTTGGGAAGGGTGCATTCTTCTGTCAGTGTCAGAGGTTGAAAGCAGATGACTGAATTTGTTGCAAGAAAGCATTTTGCCCATAGGATTAAGATTGGATGGCTGGGTTTAAACCTGTCAAAAAGAGCACACTCAAATCCCTCCTTCACAAACACTTTATGGTTCTCACTTGAGGTGCTTGTGAGCAGTGGTGGAAGGAGGAATTTCTCTTTCATGCCATCTACTTCAGAGGCAATTCAGCACATCAACTGGATTGTGGAGGATTTGTAATGTTCTGAGATGAGATTGTGGAAATTGGTTGTCATGTTTTCTTTTTAAACATTTGTTCCATTCAAGTTGAAAAACCTGCGAAAACTGTATGTAAATGTTTTGCACATTTTTCCAGCAAAAATTAGCTCTTTTTATTATTATAATGATTTGATCTGTTGGAAATTGAAGGTTCTTACGACACCAAATAAGACAGAATTCCCTGCATCTACTTAAGAGTAGTCTTACATTACAATATAGGATATGCAAACTTCATTATTGGTTAATTGAGGTTATTTAGGTTAATGCTGCATTATAACATTTAGTTGTCACAAAACTTCTTTGAGCTCACAAATAATACTTAGTCAGATATAGAAAATAATTAAATTGTGTAAAGGTTTTTGTCTTTCAGTGTGTTGTTATTGTGATGGTGAGCGACCAAGAGGGAAATTAGAGAGGCCACATAAGAAAAACAAGAAATCATTTTTGGAGAGATGTTATTCGAGTAGAATTCCAATGTGTTGCTATTTTGCTAAATTATACACTGTTTGCACAAAGAGCACATCGTTTGGGAATTGCCTTGTGTATCATGCAAATGTTACCTCATATACACTATCCACCGGTTTCTAGTTACAATTTCGAATATCCTCCACATTATGAATATTGATATCAGTGAACCATTTTATGTCTTGTAGGTTCTGAAAAATGTCCGACTTTAAAGAAAATTTACAGTGATATTGTAATATACAATGAGATATATAATAGTATATATTTTAAACATTCTAGAGGACATTATAATTGCTTATATTTTCAAAACCTGTTAAAGCCTAACAAAGTCACTAAGACGCTAGTGTAATTCTTATTGTTAATACAAGATGCACCTTATACTAAATATTTTAATTTTTTTATTTAGTTCAGTTTATTTATATAGTGCCACTCCACAACAAATATCTGTTAAATGTATTCAATCCAATCGTACAGACAGATTCAAAGTCTTTACATACTGTACATTCCAATTTAAGCAAACAATGCAGTCAAGGTAAGTTTAATATTCAAATAAAAAAAAAAAACTTTATTTAAGAAACCCCAGCTGGTTACATCAAGTCATTGCTTACAGCAATCATATGTCCTGGACAAGCATGTAGCAATAGTGGACACTCACACAAAAAAAGAAACACAGACTAGGCAATCCAGGAGTCATTAAAGAAAAAAGTAAAGAGTTAACGGTAGCAGTAGCTCCTTCTGGGAAAGAAACAACGCTAAAAAGATCATCTCTGAGCCAATTTTCAGGTCTATTAAATGAAAGACATGCAAAGTGCAAGAGCTATTTGCACTATTGGCAAATAAACAGCAAAGGGTCAGCCAATGGCTATGTCTATAAGGGAGACAGGGTTAAACACCGAGAGGGCCAAGTACCATCAATACAAGGAAAACAATACAAGGAAAACACGAAGTTATTGGCAGTAGCTCAGCCGGTGCCCCTCTCCAATAAGGTATCACTGCTAAACAAAAAGCCAGGCCAGATGTAGATTCTATGAAGAGAGAGAAAAAAACAAAACAAAACAGAGAACATAAAGTGATACAAAATTGAAGAATAGTAGGACAGTCTAGCAGAGTGAGTGTTACAAGTGAAAGTCTAGGAGTAGCAGGGTGTAGCACAAAATTAATTAGGTAAATTCATCAAATAACAAACTTGAAACTACTGAACAAAACTCAGCTCAGTGTAAAAGAAAGGATTTATTTTCTCAAGTCAGAGTTCGAAATTTGGGAAGCAATAAACGCCAGAGTCTCTAAGGCCAAAACAACAAACAGAAGTTCCCGATCTGGCTAATAAATAAAGGTTTCAACTAACCAAAACAAAAGTATAATACATAAACTGCCTGGCTGGCCATAAAACAGGAGAAAACTTAGGCCAAAGAAAATGGCAGAGAACCCCTATCAAACTTCCCATCTAACACAAGATCTCTAACATCCAATCACCAAAACAAGAAGGTTAAGCACACCATTATTGTCAGACAATCGGTACACAGAATTAAGGTTCTCAGTCAAGAAAATCAAGTTCCCACGAGAAGGGATGCAGGACTGGGTAACTGAAGCTTTCACACAGTCCACTGATGAGGTGGAACGAAAGTTACGACTGTAACTACGGTTCTATTTCATCCCTACTGACCGCGGTGCTTGAAGCACTGGATGACACAAACCAACAGGGTCCCAAGGGATCCCACAGAAACCCCAAGGAACACAGCAACACCACCACCCTCAGCAGGACGCAGAAGGTGGTTGCTCTAGTATGCCCTGCAGGGGATGCGGTGTGGCGACGTTCACCATGTAAAGTCTGGCAAAGGTGCTCGGTGCCGTCCAGGAAGTTGCTTCATAAATGGCCTCTAGAGGCACCCCGGTCATGACAGCCCATGAGGTGGACAGGCTCCTAGTGGAGTGACACCGCACGCCGCCCGGCAGGGGCCGATCCTGCAAGGAGTAAGCCACAGGGATCATCTCCACAATCCAACGTGCCAACCGCTGTCTAGAAAGGGCCTGACCCTTCCGAGAGCCAGCATAACAGACGAAGAGACAGTCAGTCTGACGAATGGGTGCCATGGAGCGGACATACGCCTCGAGCGCTCGGACAGGGCAAAGAGGCTCAGAAGGGGTACCAGGATTAAAACGGGAAAGCCAGAGCGTCAGAACACTGCCATCCACTGCAGGCACCTTTGGAACAAAGGAAGCATTAGTCCACAGCGTAACACCAGAGCCATCCGGGTTCCACCAACAACATGGTTCAGACACAGACAGAGCATGCAATTCCCCCACCCGTTTAGCAGAAGCCATGGCCAACAGGAAGGCGGTTTTCAGGGATAGCCACTTGAGATCCATCCTCGTAATGGGCTCAAAAGGGGGAGACTGAAGGGCCGCAAGCACTAGCGACAAATCCCACGCAGGGGCCACAGGGCGCCTGGGTGGACACAAGCGCCTGGCACCCTTCAGGAGCAGCGTGATATCCACATGCCGGCCAACAGAGCAACCACCAAATCCGACATGCCAACAGGAAATGGCTGCCACATACACCTTCAAAGTGGAAAGTGATCGCCCCAGATCCAGCACCTCCTGAAGGAAGGACAGCAAATGGGAAACAGGACAGTGAACAGGGTCCAGTCCCTTACCACAGCACCAGTCAGCAAAGACCGCCCACTTAGCACCATAGGCGGCCCGCGTGGACGGTGCCCATGCACCAGTCATGGTCTGTCCCACCCTGCCCCCATAATGGGAGAAGGCAGAGCCTGCACCTGTAGAGGCCAAAGCCAGAGCTGCAGGCGGCCCGGATCGGGGTGGAGAATTCGGCCCCCATCTGGGAGAGGAGGTCCCTTGGAAGGGAGGCACATCAGCGTCTCCCCTCCAGAGCCTGTGCAGCAGATGAAACCAGGTCCTCCCCAGCCAAAACGGGGCTACCAACAGAAGCTCGTGCCCATCCTGGAGAACCCTCAGGAGCGTCTGAGGGATCAGGGGGAATGGGGGTAAGGCATAGAGAAGGGTCCAGGGCCACTCGTGCGCCAGGGGACTGACACTGGCACTTGAGGACAGCGTTGAGACCCAGGAGGTCCAATATTGGACGAAGACCGCTGGTCTTCTTGGGAACCAGAAAATTAACTGAATAAAAGCCCCCTTGATCCCGCAGGGGCCCCACCGGAACAATTGCACCCTTGGCCAGCAAGGTGCAGATCTCTTGGTCCAGGGCCTGAGCCTTCGTCGGGTCGCAGATGACTGTCTTCTTGGCATCCCCGGGACAGAGTGGACAACACCCTTGAGTCCAGGGCGTGAACAGCCCAATACCTGAGCTGGCCTGGGGAATAATACCCGACCGCCGGCTCCAAAATATCACCGGCGGATCCTCTGGCCCCCGGAGGGCCTGGGGAAACGCCGACCGGATTGAGCAGCCCGAACTGGACGTGAAGCCTGGGCCCCACCATGGTCCCCTTGGGCCCTAGCCGGTCTCGGTCTAGGAGCCATGCTCCTGGACCCTAAGAAAGGAACAGGAGGGCCCCAGCAGCAACAGGCCGGCGGGCAGATCTATGGAGACTCGCCAGCTGCTGCCTTGTTCGGGAGGCCTGGGCTGTACGACGTTCTAAGGCCTCCAGCGCGCTGGAGCCAAAGAGTTCCGCAACCACAGGAAGAGCCCTCAGTGTTCTCCTGCAGGGCTCAGTCAAGGATGATTGACCAAGCATGGACCAGCATAGAGAGCGTGCGTCCAAGGTCATGCGTCATCAGGGCGAAGGCCTGCAGGGATGCGTCCAACAAGCCCTGAGTCGACTGATCCAAGGGAACCAATTCCAAAGAAGAGGAGAGGCCCAACAGTAGATGGGAGAGCGAGTTTCTGATCCGGTCCACCCGGGCACCCGAGTCGTAGGCCCAACAAAGCAAATCGTCCGTGACACGGCATTGTGGTCATGGACAATGGGCATTAGGCCTCAACGCCTCATCAGGAGGAACAATAAGAGAGGCAATGGCAGATTCGACAGGGGGCATGCAGCCTAGCCTAAACTTGGGCGCCTCATGCATGTCAGCCTGGGCTCTGCCATCCGCTGTCGCCCTCGTGTCCGTCCAGCAAGCATGCAGTTCCTGGACGTACTCAGCCGAGGGAGGAACGACATAGGCGGCCTCGGGATCATGACGCCTAAAGAAGGCGCTAGATGGAGCAGACTGGGCTGGGGGAACATCCAGCTGCAAACGGCCCAGAACCGTTCTAATAGCCGCAGACACCGGTTCACCTGCACCTCCCTGAGAGGCATCGGAGCCCGAACCTGAGGTCCGGGAGCCCAACTCCGGAAAGTCCTCTTGAAAAAGGGTGTCTGAGGCCGCGACCGAAATAGCATCACCCTCGCAATTCGAGGACCCGCTCTGGTCAGGAAGGGAAGTCTCGCCGCAGCCACCATCCGCCCAGAGAGACTGAAGGAGGGACTTCATCTGGGCCACCTCCGTCTAAAGCTGATCCACTCTAGTGGACAGTCCCGGGGGCCCGTGCCCCTTGGCTCTCCTCCCAGCCAAGCAATCAAAGCAAAGCGGACAGGAACTACTGCCGAAAAAAAGAACGGACTCAGCATGAGCAGAAAATGCCACCGGCGAACCGAACAAACTTACCAGAAAACCTGGAGGAAAAAGCAGCTTGTGCAGCCTCTGTAGGGCAGAACCATCCGCAGCTCCGACCACAATTGATCACTAGGCTTCTAGCAGCAAGAGGAACGAGGAACAACGAATACAAGCCAACACCTGCATTCATCAACCTGCGCGCGAGAAGAAGGAAGGGACTGGGCTCCCAGTGTCATGTGACTATATAGACTTACGTGAGACACTGGTAAGTCTCATGTGACCATGTTGTTACTGAATTCTCGACCTGCGCATGCGTAAGAATGATCATGCTTGAAGCTATACAGAAATAGCTCAGGATAATATAAGCCACTCCAACTATTAGCTTCGTCAAAAAGGAAAGTTTAAAGTCTAGTCTTAAAAGTAGACAAACTTGGAGTTGGTTTCACAAAAAAGGAGCCTGATGACTAAAAGTTCTGCCTTCCCATTCTACGTTAAGAAACTCCAGGAACCACCAAATATGGCTGTCTGTGAATGAAGTGCTCTGTTTGGACAATATGGAATAATCAGATCTCTGATGTATGATGGAGCTTGATTATTAAGGGCTTTATATGTGAGAAGTAGAATTTTAAATTATTTTCTGTATTTAACAAAGAGGCAGCGATGAGAAGCTAACATTAGAGAAATACAGTCTCTCTTTTAAATTTTAGTCAAAACTCTTGCTGCAAAGTTTTCAGTTAGCTGATTTTTATTTAATTTGAAAGTCTTTTAACTACATTTTTTATTTTGCTTTTATGTTTGAATTGACTAGAAAAATCCAAATGCAAAAATATAATTTAAACATAAACTCGAATATGTGTGAAAATGTATTTAAGATCCATTGCAGATAACCCTCTGAAACGCTGTTTCATGATTATCTTCCCAAAAGCTCTTAATCAAAACTGCAAAGATTAGGTGCTGTAAAGTATCTTGGTTTGCCTGTGCAGACTTGTCAGCTGTTTAATTAGGTCTTGTCAGTATGGGCTTTGCACAGCAACAGTAAGGGAGGTGGGTGTTATAACACCCTCACGTTTGATTAAGTATAATTTGTACCTATTCTTTTCCTGTTGGATTAAATTACTAACCCAAAATGTACAGAAACAGTGATGGAGTTCTGCACTTAACATGCTCCCATGTGCACACATTTACCTACATAATGTTGCACTCTGTAAAACAAAAAAAAAACTAAACTGAC
Source organism: Crenichthys baileyi (assembly GCA_036173005.1). Lineage (NCBI taxonomy): Eukaryota > Metazoa > Chordata > Actinopteri > Cyprinodontiformes > Goodeidae > Crenichthys > Crenichthys baileyi. The sequence goes on along the minus strand of JAHHUM010002134.1, from coordinate 202,153 downwards.
TATCTGAAAAACAGAAATCTGCAATGGTCAATGTTGTGGCCTTTGGTAAAACTGTCAGAAGTATAATCCAAAAGAATAATTTTTAGGACTCTTTGACCCTGGACAAATACTCCCAAGTAAAATATAATTGTTTGTTTACAGCTATTGTGGTGGTGGTGAAGGCATATTTCCACGATACATCTGAAGAAACTAGCTCTTTTTAAATATAGTCTTATTCTAAAAAAAAAAAAATACAGTCAAATGTAAAGTAGTTTTAAAATGTATATATATATTATATATATATATTATATATATTATATATATATACACAAAATTGGCCTTTATGTATTGCCCTTTTTGCCCATATTTTTTTTATAGCTAAGCCCTCAAAACCTTTTAGGTACCAAGTGCATTTGAGAATTAGCTGATATGAATGAGACCTATTCCACCTTTAAAACTTACCAGTCCGTGGATTTTCCACCAGAGTCCTAAAGCCATTTAAATTACAGTAAGAAAAAAAAAACTTAAAAGGTTTTTGTAAGACACTGCTACTTATTGGATAAACTGAAGCCAAGTGAACACAGTTTATTAGAGCAGGGACCGAGGTGTTACATGAAAATCAAAAGAGAAGACAAGGCCAAACATTTGTGTGTCCTTTTTTGGCACAACTGCACGGATTTTCACCACCACATGATTTCATGTTATAGCTGAAGAGTATTTCCACAAATCCAAAAACATTAATCAAGGTTATATAAAATTATGGAACAGAACCTGTTTATCCATCTCATGAAATAATGAAGATCTGCACAATTTCCTGTTTTAATAACTGGAGGCCAAAGATAAAACAAAAACCTGTGACCACAACCTGTAATGTATTTTTAACTTCATGTGACTTTCGCATAGTGGCTTAACACATCTTTAGAGAACATTTACCTTAAATGCTATTTGTGTGAACTTTACGGCTGCTTCTATCTGAATCCTGTTGCAATCCTAATGCTGCCTTATGAACCTTGTATTTTAAATTGACAATTTCCTTTACGCTTTTAGACTGTATACATGCAGTGCCTTGCAATAATACACACAAGCATTGTGAGTAAGTAGTTGGTTTCACAGACAATAACCACCGAGCTGCAGAGCAGTCTTGCCTGAAGAAATGTGTTTGTATCTTCTGCAGACTCAAATAGACTGTGGTCAAGTACTGGAACAAAAAAAACTTTATACTGTCAAACATCCATAAAAGTATAACCTCAAGGATGTGAAACAAAGCCTCACTTGCATAACCTAACTTCTTGGGTGGAGCAACAGGCAATGGGAACAAGTTAGGCAAAGCCTTCATTGTAGCAATGGCTTGCTCACTTTGAAAAACGAAACAGTCTTCACAGTCATAACACTAACATGGGATTTAGGGATGTCACAGCAAACACATTTTACCACCAGTTAAGGGTTCTATTAAGTCTATAAGTCCCTTTATTTTCCAATGGAGGCCTCAGGACATTTTTGAAAGCTCCATAAAACCAGGCTCTCTTACAAAAGGTGCCAGTGGTTCTTTAGCTCAGGTATGAAATGAAAGTTATTTTTGATGAGAATTCCCTGCAGCACATCCATTATTGGTCAAAGAAAGACACCTAGAAAAATATCTTTCAAAATCTACATTTCAATCAATTTCAAACTTCCCATTTGAACTTGTGACAGTATCCAAAATACCAATGTAAGTTGGTCTTGCTTGGTTTTCAAGGTCCAAGAGCTTGGCAACATCCTTCTTTTTGGGTCTAGGCCTGGATTTCGAAAGCTTCTGCAGAACTTTATAGCATCTTGCCTGGTTCTGGGGTCTCTAGGTAGTTTTAGGCCCCCCTTTTGAAATAAATGTACAATCACTGTTTCTTCCCTTACAGTTTTACCAAAAAAACAACAAATGCCCAAAGTATAATTAATGAATTATTTTTTTATATAAAATAAAACAATCCCCTCGTCCATACTAGTAGTAGTTTTAACATTGTGATCAAATCTCAATATCATTAACTTCATACCATAATTGCGTTAGTCATATAAGCCGAAATATGACTTTGGCAATTATACTATGAGGCTAATGATTATGTGCTCTTACCATTAACCTTTTTGGCCTCTGGGGAACTGCTTGTTGACTGTGGTGATCTTTCCAAGATTTTAGTTGAAGCATTTGAGTCTGTGCCATCAGCAGATAACTCCAGGCTGCAGCTGCTCTCAAAGATAATCACCTCTTTCTTTTTGGGATGTGTCACATTCCAGACACTTTTCAACATCTGCATCTTGAAAGTTTCCTGACAAAAACACAAATCAAAGTGTGTACAAATCCCATTTATCAAAAACAACAAAAAAAGTGCAAAAAATATGTGCATGTTACGTGAAAATGGCAACATTATCTGCTAACAAAACAACAGCATTTGGTCTGTCAAGACTTTCCAAAACAAGTAAAAATATCAAAATAATAATATAACCTCAAACTCAAAATTAGGAATGTTTTCTTAAAAGTGTACTTTTCTTGATTTTAGTGAAATATGAGACCAATCTTTTCAATATTTAAAAAAAAGATTCCTAAATTAAGTAAATGCTTGGACCAATCTTCTTGGAATAACACTTGCACTATGAGATTTTTGTCTTAAAGTCATACTAAAAACTATTGTACTTTTCTTGGTACCGTTAACAATAATTTTCTCACTCGTAAATAATTTTCTTAAGGCAAAAACTGTACATGTAATGCTTAAATCATCAGTGATTCTGGGAGTAGTAGAATAGGAAATGTCACAGACATTTTTAATGAAATGCTTCTTTATTATGAACATGAAGACGACAAAACATGACTGGCAGTAGTCAATATTGAAAGGCTAGTAAACTGAAATTAAATGCATCATTGAAGTCAAATTAAGGGGTGTTGCATGGTGTAGCGATAGAGTGGATGCCCCATATATAGAGGCTATAGTCGTGGACACAGCCTCGCAGTCGTTATCTGCTGATGATACAGAGTCAAAATAAAATACAAGCACTAATCCTAAATAAAGCACATCTTTCTACTGGATCAGCTGCACTGACTGCAGACCTGTCCTGCAACATTGTGTAGTACTCAATGAGACGCTTAGCCATCACAGTTAGCTCACGGCTGCATGGATATTGGAAATCATCACCCACAATTCTCTTAAGAATCTCTTGGCAATTATGCTTGTTACTGCATTCCTAATAAAGCAATGGCGAAGCTACATGGAAAGCGTATAGTCTCCTCCTTCTGCAGCACATTATTTTTCAAAAGGTGGTTCTTGACTTATCCAACTCTGCCTGTGTCTCGAGAGGTTTTCTGTACACGTCCCTCTGGGAGGAGAGCCTGGGGAAGACCCAGAACTCACCAGTTCCTTTGGATCCCCCAAGATGGGCTGGAGGGTGTCCCTCTTGGACCTTTCACTGACATGACTAAATCTTGAATAGTTCTCCACCATAAATGGCATTTTTATGTAGGCCAAAAAGTTAAATTTGAAACTCATCTGACCAAGGCACTTTCTTCTATATGTTTTCTGCATCCCCTACAAGGCCTTGTGGCAAACTGCAAACAGGTTTTCTATTGATCTTCTTTTAACTATAGCTTTCATCTTTCCACTTTTCTGAATATGGTCAGATTTGTAGCAACTTCACCAGAGCTACCATGGACCTCTTGTGTGCTTCTGTAATTAAGGTTCTTCCTCTTGTTCAGTTTTGGTGAACAATCATCTACTAGCTGATTTGCAGTTGTGCCATGGATTGAAGTTTACTCTGAGAGGTGTTCAAAATTAAAGCAAATGTTTTATAAATGGTAAATGGCCTGCACTTGTATAACGCTTTATCTAGCCACTACAATGAGTCATCCAGCCATTCACACACTGACAGTGGTAAGCTACATTGTAGCCACAGCTGCCCTGGGGCAGATTGACAGAAGTGAGGCTGCCATGCACATGCACCACCAAACTTTCTGACCACCATCAGCAGACAAGGAGGGTGAATGACAGAGATGGATGGAGCGGGGGTTTGAACCAGCAACCGACCAGTTACAGGACAAACTCGTACCACTGTTGCCTCTGTAGCCCCAACCTGAACAAATAGGGGTGTTAGTCCAATTAATAATTAAATTTGTTTTTATTATAGCTGGATATGAGTAAGTTAACATGTACCGAATATAGTAGGCTTTGTAACGGGTGAAGCTACTGATCCACTGCTGACAGGTGTTGGGCTATGAAATCAAAAAGCCTTTTTATTTTACAGACAGTTTTACTGACAGTTACTGTAAATACAAGATTATTAGTAAGTTATAAAAGTAGTGATTTCAATGTGTTTCAAATTTATCTGTAACCATTTTCCTAATTTTAAGGGAGTCCAAATATGGCAACTGCATATGTCACATGCAGATGTAAAGAGTATATTACAAACACTGAATTTCATAATAATTACCAGTCACAGTTTAGAAGCTCACCTCCTAAGAAAAATATTTTAGGTGTCTGTCTAAACTTGGTTGGTTTCACTTGACAAGGCAATCAAAATGAAATGCCTGCTGACTACCTCAGTGAAATGTTTCAATATACTTGAACCCCTTCTAGCATCTGAATGAAGAGAACTTTTAAATACCATCAGTGCACCGGGATAGGCAATGGAGAAGCAGTCACAAGGGAAATCTCTTTAAGGGAAAGTTTTCTGAAGTGAGATCCTTTGAAACTAAACTTTTTAGGTTGCAGCAAGGAAAAAAACTTTACTTATGTCTTGTAGTCAGAAAATTGATTTTAATAAAATGTTCTAATACAATTATGATATCAGATCTTAGAAATCAGACCTAGTGTTTATTAAAAGGCCACAATTTGTTTCCCTAAAGTTGTCATAAAATAAAATAACAAAAAAATCAAAATAACTACGAAAGCACATAACTGGGATGACTCCTAAATAATGCAATGCATGTTGGGCAACTTGCAAAAACCAGTGCCTTAGGACACACCTGAATGGAAGTAAGCCATTACTAGTTGCACTTTGCTTTCCTTGGAATGACAACATCAAACGCTTTGTGGTAAAATGAACATGCAGTGACAATTCTCTTTAGAAATTTGCTCCACCTTTTCACCCGACCTTGGCATCTGGCTTAATTGAAGTAAAATATTAGACATCACACAGGCTTCACAATTTAAATACATTTTTGCATTAAATCCATGTAGTCATTGCACAGTGGAAACTGATAGAATTCTTTTAGGATTTAAACACTGAAAAGTTGCAAAAAAGAAAACGTTTGTATAGATCAAGTGTTAGATTATTTGGTGTATTTGCGGCACAAGTCCCAAAGATAGTATTATGGCCCCTTTTCAGTTCAATTCAATTCAATTCAATTCAATTCAATTCAATTCGATTCAGTTTATTTATATAGCGCCAGTTCACAACACATGTCGTCTCAAGGCACTTCACAAAAGTCAGGTACATACATTCCAATTAATCTTAATCATTGAACAGTGCAGTCAGATTCTGTTATTTATTCAAATTGGATTAAACGTTTTTCTGTCTAAGGAAACCCAGCAGATTGCATCCAGTCAGTGACTTGCAGCATTCACTCCTCCCAGATGAGCATGTAGAGACAGTGGACAGTCACTGCTGTTGACTTTGCAGCAATCCCTCATACTGAGCATGCATGTAGCAACAGTGCAGAGGAAAAACTCCCTTTTAACAGGAAGAAACCTCCAGCAGAACCAGGCTCAGTGTGAGCGGCCATCTGCCACGACCGACTGGGGGTTTGAGAGAACAGAGCAGAGACACAAAGAGAACAAAGAAGGACTGATCCAGGAGTACTTTCTATGGGAAGGAAAAGTAAATGTTAATGGATGTAGCTCCTTTAGTCGTTTCACCTAGAAAGAAGGAACAGATAAACTCTGAGCCAGTTTTCAAGTTTAGAGTCTGAAGAGACCACATAGAATTAGTTACAGTAAAAGCTCAGTCACTAGCCATGTCTGACTGAATTGAATTGTTTTGTTTACTTTTAGCTAGATGTTTCTTGTTTGTGTTTTGTATTCATGTTGTTTGTGGTTTTCTGTTTTCTGACAGTTCTGGTTTTCTTCTGCCCCGAGTGTGTTCTCCTCTCGCCCCTAGTTCCCTTGGTGTTGCTTTCCTTTTTATTTTCTTAGAATGGTTTCCTTATTATTATTATTATTATTATTATTATTATTATTATTATTATTATTATTATAGTTCTCTGGTTCCCTTGCACTCTCTTATTTATTGGTTCTTCTCTGTTACTCCGCTTGCCATTAGTTTTCCTTTAGTTATTTATTACTCGGTTTAAGTTCCCCTTACACTCAGTCCCTCTTAGCCTTGTTTCTCTAGTTCATCTTTATTCTCCAGTTCCTCTTTTATAGGTTAGTTTTAGTTATTGTTTACTTTATTTCTAGTCCTCATTTTAGTTTCGTTTAGGTCTGCTCACTGTCTTGTTAATTAGTCCCTTTCCTCATGCTTTAGTTCACCTGCCTCTCAGTCTCCCAGTCTGTCCACACCTGTGTCCTGTTCCTCCTGATTACCTGCCCTATTATTTCTTGTCCACCTTCGTTAGTATTTAAGTTCATCTTTGTCCTTTGTTCAGTGCGGTGTCGTTATGTCTCTTTTGATGTCTCTTGTGGATTTTTGTCCTTGCACTGGATCCTGTTAGGTTCTGTTTTCAAATACCCTGTAAACTGGATTATCTTGTCACCCTGCACCTCGCCTTCATGTCAGGGAACTCTTTAAATTAAAGTAGGAGTTTTGATCCCACTCTGCTTTTCTCCGTGCTTGTCTGCCTCTGGTCCACCACACAAACCCACATAATGACAAATCGTGGCACTTTATTAAAGGTCTGCATAAATCTATGGTTATTATAATAGTTACAGTTGTTTCAAAGATTGGAATTATGATTAGAATTTAAGAAACTACAGATGCACATGATCTTGGACAGTCTGCTAGGATCATCAACGAAAACTGGATTTTTTTTTGGATACGTTTTGAAAATTCTCTTTTCTTGTTGGCAATTGGGTTTATTTTTTTTTTACACTGCAGTCACACATAGATGACATTTCCAACATTTTTTATCTCTACGTTTGTTATGACATTTTTAATGTCCACTTTCACCGCAAGTCATATCTTTAAAAAAGACAAACTCTTAGATGATTTTTTTTCTACTTTCATTCCAACCAGGCAGCATTATGCACAAACATTTTATGTTGCCATTGGATTTTTGGTCTCCTTGCAGCAAATTATAATTTCAAGAACACACAATAACTCAGTGGAATATATTAACCCAGCACAGCACTCATTGGTGCAGCATTTCATTATTTTAATAATCTTTTACAATGAATTCCAAATTGGGAGTTCAACTCTGAACTGCAGGAGGTGTACAAGTTGATGCTGTCATGCTTTCCTTTGCTTCCTCTCATGCTTTTGTCACACCGCAGCCTCAGAATATGTGAGCTTTCGCTATCTTTAACCCTTTTTGAAACGACTCCTGCATGGGACTATATGTAAATAATCATTGTTTAATATTTTGTAAGCCAGAGATTATTTTCCTGCTTGGATATGGTCCAGGGCCTACCATTTGAAGTACGCTGCTCTGGGGTAAAAGGAGGGCTGTCAGAAGAGTAAAACCTATGTATAACCTTTGTATAAACCTGGGTTTATACAAACATTTACACACAGTCTTTTGTGGATATGGCACATGTTTTTATTATTACCCTCAGTTTGACCACTTTGCTGAACTGAAACTGTAGCCTTTGGGACAGCCAAGGTTGTGCAATATTTTGTGTTATTTCAACATTTCTACCATTGATATAGATCATGCACTCCCTTGGCAGTAAAAATTCAATAGAGGTGCTGTTGCCTTTACTACTTCTGTTATTGGGCATACAGTTCTTTGCCCCTTCATAGACTTAGGTCCCGCAGATCGTTTTAGCTATTAGTTTATATATCATGTTCAGAAATAGAGTATATGTCATAAAAAAGGAGTCGAGATGTATATATTGCAACTTTCCATTGTGACTTTCCATTTATTATGAATTGTTGCTCTGGAGCCATGCTGTCGAAATAGCTATTGATTAGAAAGGGCTGTTGGTAGCTTGGTTTGATTAGTCATGTGAGGACTTACCTCAGGATCGATGTGGCCCCAAGGATGCCATCTACACAGAAACCTATTTATGGTAATAGAATATAAAAAGATGCCCATATAAAGCAGGAAAAAAGATTAAACTACAATTGTCACAAAAAATATATCTGACTAATTTATTTATTTGCCTGTTTTGGTTTAAAAATACAGTGTACATGAATTTGTATATTTATATACATAAACAAAATGAAACCTTTAGACAACTGGGACAATGAGATTTACTGTTATAAAATAAAGGTAAACTCAGATAAAAAAATCCTTGCAAAGGTTTTAAAATCAAAAATCTTTTCCACATTTTTTTACATCACAGCCACAAACTTCCCTGTGTGTGAATTGTACTTATGTGATAAACCAACACAAAGCAAATGTCTAATTGTGAACAGAAAGAAAACTAATACCTGCTTCTCAATTAAAAAAACTAATAATCTGAAAAGTGTTAATAAAAAATAATAAACAACATTTTTCTTCCAATTGACAATTATTACTCCTGCAAAACACTTATAATAATTTATATATAATATAATATATATATATATATTAATATATTATAATATAATATATAACATTCATGATGTGTATATATATATACACATATATAATACAGGTGTGTATATATATATAATATAATTATATATTATATATACAGGTGTGTATAATATATATAATATAATGGTGTGTATATATATACTTATGTGTGTATATTAACATATATGTGTGTATAATAATACAATATGTGTGTGATATATATAGAATATAATATTAATATATATGATAATATATAGATAATGTATATAAATTAATATATATATTACAATATAATGTATATATCCCATACATATGTATATATAATATAACACATATATGTATATATATTATAGTATAATATATATAGTATATGTTATGTGTATAATATATAATTATATAAATATAATATAATACACATATAATGTTGTGTGTATATATATATAATATATATTATAATAAATATAAAATATTAATATATACATTTATATATATATAATATATATATAATATATACTAATTTATATTACACCTATATATATATACACCATAGAGGGTTATATATATAATGTATAATCGATGTATATAATACTATATATGTATATATACCTGAGTTTTTGTTAATGGCCTTGAGACGACCTGTTGTATTGTGAATTTGGCGCTATATAATAAAACAGAATTGAAATTGAATACCCATATATATAAATTGGCTCGGGTTGGACTCTATTTCATCACTCAAGGCTGAAGTCACCGAGGTGGTTAAAAAGCTCGCTGTAATATAGGAAGTTGCTTACGGGTGGATGGATCCGCCCTGGATACCTCAAATCATCTGGATGTGTGGGGTCGGTCATGTTGACAACCAACACGCCTCTTCACATGCATGGCGGTCGGACACAGTGCCGCTGACTAGGCAGACCGGGGTAGTGTCCCCCTATCGTATGGGTGACCAGGAGGGTTTTTTTCCAACTACAGGGGGTTGCACACTCCTCAGCCTCACCTGTAAGGCCTTCGCCAGGGTATTTGAGAGGATAGTCCGAGCCGAATAGTCGAAAGAACCTCGGCCTCAGGAGGAGCAGTTTGTGTTTTCGTCCCGGCCTGTATGAACACTTGGACCAGCTCTATACCCATCATACAGTTACTACGAGGGCTCATGGGAGGTTTTGCCCAACGGGTTTTTTCACTGTGTTTTGTGACCATATGAGAAAAAGGGCAATAATCGACTGTGTCCACTCGTGATGCCTTGTGGGGGGATGCTCCAGGAGTATGGAAATCGGGGACCCTTTATTAGGGGCCATTGGTTCCCTGTACGAGCGAGCAGGAGTTTTGGTCCGCATAATGCCTGCACTAACGTCTATTTGTTCCCGTGCCATGTTGGATCCGGCAGAAGGCTGCCCTTTTGTCACCAGGTCCTGTTCAAAAAAAAAAAACTTTTTTGGACAGGATTTCTAGCACGCAGCCAAGGGCCGGTTGGGGGTCTGGTTGGGGGACCAGTGATTTCGTCTCCTTCTTTTATTGCAGATGACTTGGTCCTGCTGGCCCCCTCATAGCCAAACTACAGCAATGCGCTGGGAGCGTTTCGTGCAGCATAGTGGTGAAGCCGTGAACTATGGGAAAATAAAGATCAGCTCCTTCCAATGTCCAGAGGCCATGGTACTTCAATAACCGAAAAGTGGTGGCTTTGTCCTCTAATTCAGGTTGGAGGGGAGTTCCTGCCTCAAGTGAGGAGTTTCAAAGTATCTCGGGTCTTGTTCACAGAGCCGAAAAGGAAGAATGGAGCGGGAGATCCACGCGGATCGGTGCGCTTTAGCCGCAGTAATGGGGCGCTTTGCCATACGTCCGTATTTGTGGTGAAAGAGAGAGGCTGAGCCGAAAAGCGAAGCTCTCAATTTACGCAGGTCGGGAAATCTAATATATCTAACGTGCGCTACCCTCAAAACCTATGGCCATAAAGAACTTTGGGTCATAGACCGAAGAACGAGATCCCCGGATACAAGCGGACCTGAAATGAGCTTCCTCCGTAGGGTTTGCTACGGGCACTCCCCTTAGAGATAGAGGTGGGAGCTCAGCCATTCGGGAGGGGATCGGATAGAGCCGGTGTCCTCCACATCGAGAGGACCTAGTTTGAGTAGGCTCATTGCATCTATAACCGTATGCCTCACTGGAAACGCCTTCCTCAGGGAGGTGTTCCAGGCACGAAAAAACGTCCCACCCGGGAGGAGGCCCAGGCGGCCCAGGTATATGCCTGGAGGGACTATGTCTCTCGCCTGGCCTGGGAACGCCTTGGCGCACCCCCGGAGGAACTGGAGGAGGTGTCCATGGGGAGAGGGGACACGTCCGGGCGTCTCTTCTTCTGCTGAGTCCGCTATGCCACCCATTAATTAGCGACCCGGTTCCGGATAAGCGGAATACCGACGAGTACGAGTATAATATAATAAATAAATAATGTATAATTATATCTATCTTATATATGTATATATATATATGTAATTATCCCTTTGTATGCATGTATGTATGGATAATCAATATATATATATATATATATATATATATATATATATATATGTATAGGAATGTATATATAATATAAATATATATATAATATATATATATATATATATATATACTTATATATGTACAGGAATTGTAGACCGACCGGGTAATCGAGAGCTTCGCTTTTCGGCTCAGCTCCTCTTTTCCCACAACGGACCGGCACAGCGCCCCATTACTGCGGCAGCCGCACCGATCCGTCTGTGGATCTCCCGCTCACATTCTCCCTCACTCGTGAACAAGAACCGACCAAGATACTTGAACTTCCTCCACTTGGGCAGTAACTCCCCTCCAACCTGAAGAGGACAAGCCACCCTTTTCCAGTTTGAGTACCATGGCCTCTGACTTGGAGAGCTGATCTTCATCCAGCCGCTTCACACTCGGCTGCGAACCGCCCCAGCGCATGCTGTAGGTCTTAGCTAGAGGTTGCCACACAGGACCACGTCCTCTGCAAAAGAAGAAGACGAAATCACTGGTCCCAAAACCAAACCCCCTCCGGCCCTTGGCTGCGTCTAGAAATCCCCTATCCATAAAAAGTTTATGAATCAGGGACAAGTGACAAAGGGCATGCCATGACCGGAGTCCACCTGCACCGGGAGCAGGTCCGACTTAGTGCCGGCCAATGCGGACCAAACTCCCTGCTCCGCTCGTAAAAACAGGGACCGGAATGGCCTAATAAAGGGCCCCCGATTCCATACTCCTGGAGCATCCCCCACACGGCATCACGAGCGACACAGTCGAATGCCTTCTCCAGGTCCACAAAACACATGTGAACCGGTTGGGCAAACTCCCATGAGCCCTCGTGTACCCTGTAGAGCAGTGGTTCTCAAATGGGGATACGCGTACACCTGGGGGTACGTGGAGGTACTGCAGGGGGTACGTGAAGCTTTTCAAAATATCTCCTCCTCATAATAAGTCTTGGGAAAAATTATTTTGTAAAAAGTTCGATAAAATATAAATGTGTGTTCATGCACTGAATTTTATATTCAGTATTTAGTTTCAATATCCTTTAAAATAAAACGGACCCCCCCACCAAGTTAGTTTGACCCACGGACGCAGCGCACTCGTCAACGACCTGTCGTTATCATGATTACACTGTAACTATGGAGACGTGGCTAAAGTGTAGCAGCAACGCTGCTGAAAGTACAGATAAAGTGAAAAAGAAGGCAAAACCAGAGCCGACGAAGTACAGAACGTACATGGAAAAGTATGTTTTAATGGGATTTACGTCCACGATCTCTGACCCCCCCCAGGCACTGTGTTTTTTTTGCGGGGAGGAATTAGCCAACGCTAGCATGAAGCCGGCACACCTCCAGCGGCATCTCACCACAAAACATGGATGTCACGTTGGTAAGCCACCGGAGTTCTTCAGGAGAAAACTTTCTGAGTTCAAGTCATCCCAAGCCACAATGCGAAAAGCCTCCACTGCATCAGCCAAAGCCCTGGAGGCTTCTTACGTGGTGTCTTTGCTCGTTGCTAAAGCCAAAACACCGTTCACCATAGCGGAAGACCTGCTGCTCCCCGCTGCTGTTGTATTGGCCGAAACTATGCTGGACAAAAAATCAGCGGATACATTAAAAACTGTGCCTCTGTCTAATGATACTGTTTGCCGCAGAATAGATAACATGGGGACAGACATTGTCGAACAAGTTGTGGGGAAACTTGGCGACTCGTTTTCACTGCAGCTGGATGAATCCACAGATGTGAGTGGAAATGCGCAACTTGTTGCATTTGTAAGATACATTGACACGGACGACATCTGTGAACACATCCTATTCTGCAAAGAAATGGAGGGGCGAACAACCGGAGAGGACATTTTTAATGTCGTTAACATGTTTTTCACTGAAAACACTTAACAGGAAGAAACCTCCAGCAGAACCAGGCGCAGTGTGAGCGGCCATCTGCCACGACCGACTGGGGGTTAGAGAAAACAGAGCAGAGACACAAAGAGAACAAAGAAGCACTGATCCAGGAGTACTTTCTATGGGAAGGAAAAGGTAAATGTTAATGGATGTAGCTCCTTTAGTCGTTTCACCTAGAAAGAAGGAACAGATAAACTCTGAGCCAGTTTTCAAGTTTAGAGTCTGAAGAGAGCACATAGAGTTAGTTACAGTAAAAGCTCAGTCAGTAGCTATGTCTAGGAGAGAGAAAGGGTTAAACACTGAAAGACAGGGCCCTGTGGATCATCGGTAGAGGGTGAGCAATAAGTTGTTGCCAGCAGAAGCTTGGACGATGCCCCTCTCCAGAAAGGTGTTACAGGTAGACACAGAGTCAGGCCAGGTGTAGCTTCTAGGAAGAGAAAAGAGAGAGAACAAAGTTAAAAGCTGAAATAACAGCAAATAATACAAAATAACCATGACAGCCCCACAACATCCAGAGATATGTGGTACTCAGGACGGATCTCATCCACCCCCGAAGCCTTGCCACCGCGGAGCTTTTTAACCTCCTCGGTGACTTCAGCCTGGGTGATGAAAGAGTCCAACCCCGAGTCCCCAGCCTCTGTTTCCACCAGGGAATGCGTGATGGCAGGATTGAGGAGAACCTCGAAGTACTCCTTCCACCGCCCGATAATGTCCCCAGTCGAGGTCAGTGGCCTCCCACCCCCACTATAAACAGTGTTGGCGAAGCACTGCTTCCCCCTCCTGAGGCGCCGGACGGTTTGCCAGAATCGCTTCGAGGCCGACCGGTAGTCCTTCTCCATGGCCTCACCGAACTCCTCCCAGGCCCGAGTTTTTTCCTCTACCACAGCCCGCGCCGCAGCACGCTTGGCCTCACGGTACCCGTCAGTCACCTCAGGAGTCCCACAAGCCAACCACAGCCGATAGGACTCCTTCTTCAGCTTGACAGCATCCCTTACTGCCGGTGTCCACCACCGGGTTCTGGGATTGCCGCCGCGACAGGCACTGCAGACCTTACAGCCGCAGCTACGGGCAGCAGCATCGACAATAGATGCGGAGAACATGGTCCACTCGGACTCTATGTTTCCAACGTCCACCGGAATCTGGTCAAAGCTCTCCCGGAGGTGGGAGTTGAATACATCCCTGGCCGAGGGCTCCGCCAGGCATTCCCAGCAGACCCTCACTATAAGCTTGGGCCTGCCAAGTCTGTCCGGCTTTCTCCTTCTCCAGCTGATCCAACTCACCACCAGGTGGTGATCAGTGTACAGCTCAGCCCCTCTATTCACAAGAGTGTCCAAAACATGCGGCCGAAGGTCTGATGATACAACAACAAAGTCGATCATTGACCTCCTGCCTAGGGTGTCCTGGTGCCAAGTGCACTGATGGACACCCTTATGCTTGAACATGGTGTTCATTATGGACAATCCGTGACTAGCACAGAAGTCCAGTAACAAAACACCACTCGGATTCAGATCCGGGAGGCCATTCCTCCTGTCGTTTCCCACGTGGGCGTTGAAGTCCCCCAACAGAATAATGGAGCCCCCGGGAGGGGCACTATCCAGCACCCCCGACAGGGACACCAAGAAGGCCGGGTACTCCGCACTACCGCTCAGCCTGTAGGCTGAAACGACAGTCAGAGACCTATCCCCGACCCGAAGGCGCAGGGATGCGACCCTCTCATCCACCGGGGTAAACCCCAACACGAGACGGTTGAGCTGGGGGGCAACAAGTGTTGTGATTATTAATCTGACAATATTATTTAATATTTAATATTAATATTTTAATATTTTATCAAATAATATTTTGGTCTGTTAAGGGTTGTCCTGTGAATACCAGCCCAGTAAGGCGATGGTATTAGGACAAAGTTGAAAGGTGTGAGCCAAGCTCTGACATTATTGAACAGCATAAACTCTGTACACACATGGAATGAATTCACACAATTTCTTAAAATACAAGAATTTATTAACAAAAATAAGTCAACTCAAAGTCAAACATATTTCAATCAACAAACTCTTTACTATGCTAAAACAATCCAACTAAACTACCAAGCAGAATTAAAGAATGACGAAGACTAATGGGCTATGTACAATATAAACAAGTTGATTAAAGATGATTGAAAATCATGGCCAAAAGAGTGATGCAACATTACCATGCAATGTTATTTATGTTTGAGAACCAAGGATTATCTTCAAGAATCTGGAAATGAAGTTAAGTTAGTCTTGGAACCAACTTAAGCAGTAATCAGCATACCTTTAGACAACCATTCACAATGCAAGAGCAGATAAAATATTATTTTATCAAAATAATGTTTTAAAGAATGATCTGCTGAATAAAACCCAACCCTTCTGGATGACTAATTCCCCAATGGTGTCTCATTAGCTGCCTTTATTTATTGAAATAATATTTAAAGAAAAAATTATTAAAGGTAACGGTAAAAATTATTTAAGGAAATATCTTTGAAAAGAGCCAAATCTTTCTGGAGAAATGAGGCTTAATGGTGTTTACTTAGTTATCAAATGTAGTTAAATGATGTTGGGGACATTATTTACTGGATTGAAAACTAAACCGTTCTGGGTAAATACTCTTTAGCAGTAAGCACGTGGCCTAGGCTGTTAGCAGTTAAGCTAACAAAGGAGGCTGGTAGCTTAGCATCCAGAATCAAAACACACACACTTAAAATACCGTCAATAAAAGGGTTAAAATGCATAAGCGCAGACGGCGTGTTATGAGCAACACTCTGTGTTTAAAATCACCCTTTAAATAAAGTTTGTCTTAACTTTAAAAACACAAAACACAGACACAAAAGCTGATCATGTGTGCTTCAGATAGCCTGCTAGCACTAAGATAGCAGTTTCACACAAAACAAAACCGAAAACTTCATAATTGAAAAAACGTTCAGATCATTTCATCCTAACCGTTATTCTATTATTCACTCTGCCCAAACCTAACCCTGGACCATGTTGAGGAAAAGATGTCCGGGCGGCCGAAGTTTTGAAGAAACGTCCACAGTCAACAAAGTGGTTAGCTTCGGCGTACCCTTACCTCCGGGGCTGTGGCTTAAGATACGGCTCATTCTGTCGGCCCGGGGACAAGACTGCACGTTAACGGTGATGCGGCGTCGTCCTCTCTTAGGCAAAGGAAGGAAAACCGCTTCACTCGGGTTGTAGAGACCGCGTCTCTGCTGGGGACTTTCTCTTAACACCGTGTGCGTCTGCAGGGCTGGAGAGAAAGGTCAACAATGCCAGTGCCTTAATTCCCCGTTCGTAAAATGAATACCGGATACACAAACAGCAACTCATTCAATACTCAACTTTTGCATATGATCGGTGATCATATGAGACTCTTGGATCAGGTTTGAAGAGTTAAGTCTTTTTTCCAGCAAAAAGACTTCAGCGGCTGTGTCTACTCCTGGTCTGATGGTCAAACCGGCTTGGAGAGGTCGGCTGGTGGGAAAGGGGGTGCTTTTATACAGCCAGTGGCATCATGGGAAGTCTGCTGCTACCCCCCATTTCCCTTCTGAAGTTGTGCTGAAAGTCTGTTAAATGCAATTTATTTTGAAAACTCCAGAAGACTTTGTATCGGAGTTTTAATGTTGAAATCCATGGCTTAGGGTTCCAACACAAGCAAACCTACCCCAGCCCGCCGCCTCTCCCCGTGGGCCACTCCAGAGTAGAAGAGAGTCCAGCCCCTCTCAAGGAGATGGGTTTCCAGAGCCCACGCTGTGCGTGGAGGCGAGCCCGACTATTTCTAGTCGATATCTCTCGACCCCCGCGAGGTAACATTCCACGTCCCTAGAGCCAGCCTAAGCATCCGGGGATTGGGCCGCTGAGGTCTCCACCTTCGTCCGCCACCCAATCCTCTTTGCCACCGGTCCCTCACGGTTCCCCCGCAGGTGCTGGGCCCACTGGGGATTGGGCCTCGCGTCTCTCGTCGGGGCTGGCCCGGCCGGGGTCCCGCGAGGAGCAACCCGGCCACCAGGCGCTCTCCGGCGAGTCCCGACCCCAGGCCTGGCTCCAGGGTGGGGACCCGGGGGGGTTTTTTTTGGCTTAACGCCGTACCGGGCGACGTCACGTGCCTCAATTTAATGGTCCTCATGAAGGATTCTTGAACCGCTCTTTGTCTGACCCATCACCTAGAGGCTGTTTGCCATGGGAAACCCTATCAGGGGCATTTAAGCCCCAGACAACATAGCCTCTAGGATCATTTGAACACTCAAACCCTTCCACCACGTTAAGGTGGCGGTTCAAGGAGGGGAGTTATTTATTCAAATTGGATAAAAAGTTTTTCTATCTAAGGAAACCCAACAGATTGCATCGAGTCAGAGATTTGTAGCAGTCACTCCTTCCGGATGAGCATGTAGCGACAGTGGACAGTCACTGGCGTTGACTTTGCAGCAATCCCTCATACTGAGCATGCATGTAGCGACAGTGGAGAGGAAAAACTCCCCTTTTAACAGGAAGAAACCTCCAGCAGAACCAGCCTCAGTGTGAGCGGCCATCTGCCACGACCGGACTGGGGGTTTGAGAGAACAGAGCAGAGACACAAAGAGAACAAAGAAGCACTGATCCAGGAGTACTTTCTATGGAAAGGAAAAGTAAAAAGTTAAGGATGTAGCTTCCTTTAGTCATTCACCTAGAAAGAAAGAACTGATAAACTCTGAGCCAAGTTTCAAGGTAGAGTCTGAACAGAGAGCAACATAGTTAGTTACAGCAAAAGCTCAGTCAATTGCCATGTCTAGGAGAGAGAAAGGGTTAAACATTGAAAGACAGGGCCATGTGGATCATCGGTAGAGGGGGAGCATTAAGTTGTTGCCAGCAGAAGCTGGGACGATGCCCCTCTCCAGAAAGGTGTCACAGGTAGACACAGAGTCAGGCCAGGTGTAGCTTCTAGGAAAGAGAAAAGAGAGAGAACAAAGTTAAAAAGCTGAAATAACAGCAAATAATGCGAAATTGTTGAGTAGTGTGAGCAATGTGGCGAAGGAGGGTGAAAGTGGTCCATTATGTCCTCCAGCAGCTAAGCCTAGAAGACGCCATAACTACAGAGATAGCTCAGAATAACTTAGCCACTCTAACTATAAGCTTTATCAAAAAGGAAAATTTTAAGCCTAGCCTTTTAAAAGTAGACAGTTTTTGTCCATCTAGAGCCCACTGATGGCCATTGTTTTAACAAAAAACCCACAACGATTGGGATACCTCTCTCTTTCAGATTGATTATAACTATTGAAAAGGGGGGGTTTTCATACAGTTAGCAGAAATGGGGGTTTGTTTTTTTCCCCTCAACCATAACTGAGGGGTTTTAGGCTAATCCTGACTCCCCCTTACTCCATCCAAAACAGGGAGGAAAGAAGACGGGGGTAAAAAAAAGGGAAGATAGCTCAGGATGACCTAAGCGACTCTAACTATAAGCTTTATAAAAAACGAAAGTTTTAAGCCTAGCCTTAAAGTAGACAGGGTTTCTGCCCCCGGGACTAAAACTGGGAGCTAGTTCCACAGGAGAGGAGCCTGATAACTAAAGGATCTGCCTCCCATTCTACTTTTTTTTTTAGAAGGGGGGACTCTTAGGGGGGAACCACCAGTAAACCTGCAGTCTGAGAACGAAGTGCCCTGTTAGGAACGTATGGAACAATCAGATCTCTGATGTATGATGGAGCTAGATCATTAAAGGGTTTTATATTGGGGAAGGGGTTTTTAATTTTCTAGTTTGTTTTAACAGGGAGCCATTAAAGGGGAAGCTAAAGTAGGGGAAATATGAATTCCTCTTTTTAATTTTCATCAGAACTCTTGCTGCAGCATTTTGAATCATTTGAAGGCTTTTTAACTGCATTTTGGGGACATCCTGATAGTAAAGAATTACAATAGTCCAGCCTTGAAGTAACAAATGCATGGACTATTTTTTCAGCGTCCTTTTTGCCCGGATATTTTCTAATTTTTGGAATTTTTCCGGAAGAAAAAAGGAAAATCCTGTTTTAATATGGGATTTTAAAATGACATGTCCTGGTCAAAAATAACACCAGGTTTTTTACTTTTTTTACCCGGTCAATTTAAATGCCATCCAGGTTTAGGGGTTTTTGACTAAGCAGTTTTTTTTTTAAAGACTCCGATCCAAAGACGAAAAACTTCTGTCTTTGTCTGAATTTAAAAGCAGAAAATTTTGGGCCATCCAGTTTTTTTTTCTCTTTAAAGACATGCTTGTAGTCTATCTTAACTTGTTTGGGGCTCATCAGGATTTATGGATAAAAAAGCTGAGTATCATCAGCGTAACAGTGAAAATTTATCCTATGCTGCCTGATAATTTGACCTATTGGAAGCATATATTATAGTAAAGAGAAATTGGCCCAGTACTGAACCCTTTGGGGTACTCCACAATTTAAACCCGGGTTTTTTTAAAGATATTTTTTAATTTACATGAAAAAACTGGAACTTTTCTAACAGATTTTCCCCGCTCAGCGACCCCCCCTGAGAAGCCAACTCTGGTAATTGCAGCTCCATAGACAGAAAGGGGCCTAGAGACACCACCGACCATAGTCAAATGTCTGCCGGGGCCAGAACGGGCGACATAAATTCCTACCTGAAACTGGCTGGCTAAGGGAAAAAGCATAAATACAGTAAGATTGTTATTCACGGGGCAGTAAATTTACCCCGTTTATGTCCAATCGGAGGTCACCAAAGTTAGTGTTGCTTCGTTGTGTAAGTTTTGCCAAAAAAATGTCCGGACTCCGTATTTTTCTCTGGTCCCCCCCCCGGTAAACCAGTGACGACATGTTTAGCCGCATGCTGTCATTCAACCTCTGGCTGTTTAGCTGGTGTCCAGAAAAAAAAGGGGGGGTTTAAACCTTGATAATTTGGGGGAAACCCTTTTGGGGGAAAAAACCTGGTCTGGATCCGGAGAGACGGCATCCATCCCACTTTGGATTGGGCAGCCCTTCTTTCTAGGAATCTGGCCGAATTTATTAGTTCTCCAAACTCTGACAATCCAGGGTTCAGACCAGAAAAGCAGAGTTGTTTAAAACACTCCCCCCCCCCCTTTTTTGCAGCTTCTGTACTGCTTACCCACCCTTTTCCCCCTATTAAGACAGTGTCTCCCCCCGGGCCCAAAAATTGAATAGATTAAAAATAATCTAAAATAGAAAATCAAAAAAACCCTAATAAAAAAAACAAAACTCAGACTAAGAAAAAAATAAAACAATTATATGTGGCTTACTGAACCAAAAAGATCTCTCTCCTTCAAAGACTTTTTTAGTTAATGACCGGATTTGTGACAATCAGATTGATTTATTTTGTCTCACAGAAACCTGGCTGCAGCAAAAGGTTTTATGTTACTATAAATGAGTCAACTCCTACTAATTTTTTTAAATTTTTTCACATTCCTCGAAATACTGGGTGAGGAGGAGGAGTAGCAACCATCTTTCAGTCCGATTTATTGATTAGTCCCAGACCCAATCAATAGCTACAACTCTTTTTAAATATTTAAATCCCTTTTTTTCCCTCATCCAAATTGCAAAAAGCACTAAAACCACTCTTTTTTGTTTGTTTTGTACAGTCCACAAGGCACTTACTCTCAATTTTTAGATCATTTTTCAGACCTTTTTATCTGATTTAGTGTTAAATACAGATAAGGTTAGTATAGTGGGGGTTTTTTAACATTCATGTTGATACTGAAAGTGATAGCCAAAATATAGCCTTTTAATGCTATCTTAGACTCAATTGGTTTTCCCTCAAAACATTTAACAAACCTACCCACCTTTGTCTTCATTCTCTGGACCTTGTGCTGACATATGGCATTGCGTGTAAAGACATAATATTTTCTCATAACCCTGTCCTGTCTGACTATTTTTTCATAACCTTTGAGTTTAATTTAACCGAGTAATCCACACCTGAAAGAAAATTTCATCATAGTAGATCATTATCAGACAATGCTGTAACAACCTTTAAAGAATCTGTTCCACTTTTGATTTCCTCATTATCACAGAAAAACACAGTGGAGGGCAACAATTTTGTTTCTTCCCCTTCACAAATTGATTCTCTTGTTCATAGTGTTACTTCATCATTGCGTGGTGCATTAGACAATGGAGCCCCCTTGAAAAAGAAGGTAATTATTTATAGGAGGCTAGCTCCCTGGTTTAATTAAGAGCTGCTTACTTTAAAGCACAATGTTAGAAAATTGGAGAGAAAATGGCGCTCTGCACACCTGCAGGATTCCTACTTGGTCTGGAAAGATAGCCTACTGTTGTATAAAAAGACACTTCGCCAAGCCAGAACAGCTTATTTCTCAACATTAATAGAAGAGAACAAGAATAATCCTAGGTTTCTCGTTAGTACAGTTGCTAAATTTACACAGTCATAGCTCTGTTGAACCATCCATTCCCTTAGCTCTTAGCAGTCATGAGTTTATGGGATTCTTTTTAAATAAAATTGATTCTATTAAAAAGAAAATCTTTGATATACTCCCGAAGACGATTACTTCATTCTCAGCAAGTGAGACAACATTGAAAGTAACTGTAGAACCTGATCTGTGCTTGGACTGCTTTGATCCTGTGGAGCTTCCTGAGTTATCAGAAATATTAGCTTCATTTAAACCTTCAACTTGTATGTTAGACCCAATCCCAACCAAATTATTTAAGGAAGTGTTTCCTCTGATTACCAGCCCCATTTTAGATATGATTAATTTATCCTGAGTAAATGGATATGTACCACAAGCTTTTAAGGTAGCTGTAGTTAAACCTTTGCTTAAGAAACCTTCACTTGATCGAGATGACTTAATAAATTACAGACCTATATCCAATCTTCCATTCTTATCTAAAATTCTTGAGAAAATAGTTGCTAATCAAATGTGTGACGTTTACACAGCAATGTCTTGTTTGAAGATATATATATGTATATATATATATATACTATATATATATATATATATATATATATATATATATATATATATATATATATATATATGTATATATATATATGTATATGTATATATGTATATGTATATGTATATATGTATGTATATACAGGAGTTGGACAATGAAACTGAAACACCTGTCATTTTAGTGTGGGAGGTTTCATGGCTAAATTGGACCAGCCTGGTAGCCAGTCTTCATTGATTGCACATTGCACCAGTAAGAGCAGAGTGTGAAGGTTCAATTAGCAGGGTAAGAGCACAGTTTTGCTTAAAATATTGCAATGCACACAACATTATGGGTGACATACCAGAGTTCAAAAGAGGACAAATTGTTGGTGCACGTCTTGCTGGCGCATCTGTGACCAAGACAGCTAGAATTTGTGATGTATCAAGAGCCACGGTATCCAGGGTAATGTCAGCATACCACCAAGAAGGATGAACCACATCCAACAGGATTAACCGTGGATGCAAGAGGAAGCTGTCTGAAAGGGATGTTCAGGTGCTAACCCGGATTGTATCCAAAAAACATAAAACCACGGCTGCCCAAATCACGGCAGAATTAAATGTGCACCTCAACTCTCCTTTTTCCACCAGAACTGACCGTCGGGAGCTCCACAGGGTCAATATACACCGCCGGCCTGCTATAGCCATACCTTTGGTCACTCATGTCAATGCCAAACGTCGGTTTCATAATCCGGGAGAGTTACGGTGTGGAGAAGCCCCAAAGAAGCGTACCACCCAGACTGTTGCAAGCCCAGAGTGAAGCATGGGGGGGGGGGTCAGTGATGGTTTGGGCTGCCATATCATGGCATTCCCTTGGCCCAATACTTGTGCTAGATGGGCGCGTCACTGCCAAGGACTACCGAACCATTCTTGAGGACCATGTGCATCCAATGGTTCAAACATTGTATCCTGAAGGCGGTGCCGTGTATCAGGATGACAATGCACCAATACACACAGCAAGACTGGTGAAAGATTGGTTTGATGAACATGAAAGTCATGGGAGGTTTCATGGCTAAATTGGACCAGCCTGGTAGCCAGTCTTCATTGATTGCACATTGCACCGGTAAGAGCAGAGTGTGAAGGTTCAATTAGCAGGGTAAGAGCACAGTTTTGCTCAAAATATTGAAATGCACACAACATTATGGATGACATACCAGAGTTCAAAAGAGGACAAATGCAATGCACCAATACACACAGCAAGACTGGTGAAAGATTAATATTGAGCCACTTTGGGGTGTTTTGGAGGAGCGAGTCAGGAAACGTTTTCCTCCACCAGTATCACGTAGTGACCTGGCCACTATCCTGCAAGAAGAATGGCTTAAAATCCGTCTGACCACTGTGCAGGACTTGTATATGTCATTCCCAAGACGAATTGACGCTGTATTGGCCCAAAAGGAGCCCCTACACCATAAAAATAAATTATTGTGGTCTAAAACCAGGTGTTTCAGTTTCATTGTCCAACCCCTGTATGTATATATATATATATATATATGTATATATATATATATATATATATATATATATATATATATATATATGTGTGTGTGTGTGTGAGTGTATATATACATACATATATGTTTTACATATTATGTATGTATTCCAAGCTATTTATAATGTGCACCCTTGCACTCAATAGAAGGTAAACTAGCCTGAATAACAGCAGACCTATTGCAAGCCTGCAATTAGCACATAGGGAGCACTATCCAATTTCTCTAGATGGAAAAGCTCCGGATTATTAAAATCAACCAAATACTTTAGTAGTTGCCAACAGAACTAGTAAACTTGACAATTCAACAACATTTTAGAAGAAACCCAAACAGGAGCCTTGGTGTGAATCCTGTTGGATGCAATGCTTTTGCTGCTTTGCTGTCTCTCTGGATTTTGTGCCATTAACTGAGGAACGACAATGGCAGTAGAAGCTGCCTTCTCATCATATGTGTCAGGTTTAAACAACCTAAAATACCTATAACATAACAAAAAGAAGAGAAAGACAAGATAATTAATTTCTTACTCGCTGCGAGGAGAAAGGACAGAGATGTGCTTCAGTTACAAATCTCCTACCGCTCTGAAACACATCTCGCCGAATCCTCTCTTATTTTAGGGTGGTCCCTAGGTACATCGACGTTGCTGCTCTAAAAGGGTGGGGGAACTCAAACAGCAGCAACGTGACATAGGTCATGCACACCATTATCCTGTACAAACACGCTTGCATAGTCTCCATAATCTTAAGATATGTGCGACCCATGCTCAGCACGATCAGCTGTTATCCTTGTGATGAGTCCCCAACTGTGACTGCATCATCCCGATTCCACCTTTCCTCCTTGCCTGCAAAAGAACTCATCACATGTTTGCTTACACCATGAAAGGTTATAAAGGTCAAATAGTAAAGGTAATAAAAAAGGAAATACAAGATAAATCTATATACAATTGTTCCAACAATATGCAAATATACAAAGCAGTAAATTATTTAACCTAAGAGAAATAAACATAAAACACCATAAATTAGCAAGCATACGCAGAGGCATAGTTTGATGTGAATGACTATAATAAAGGCTGTGTCCTCCTCAGTAACAGACATCAAACATCCAGCTGGAAGAGCAGGCTGAAAATTAGGGACCATCAACCAAGCATTACCCCTCACAAGTGGAGTAATGTTTGCAAATATGAAGGGGGAAAAATCAGTGTTTTTCCCTCCCTTCTGATGACAAAAAAAAACACAGACCTGTGGTTTATTCCGATTTATTTCAGTTTTAATATCAGGGCTCAAGAGAGCACACTTTTGCTAGAGCGATCGCTAGCAGAGAAAATCTTAGTGCAGTCGAATGCCTGGAGGTCAGTGTATGGAAATATGGCACCCTCATTATGTGTGTGTTTTTCACCTCTCTAAATATGTGTATTCCTGTAGTGTATCTAGATGATAAAATGGCACACGGAGCAGCAGGTGAGCCTACTCCCACCTGAGAACCCCTGTGGAGAGGTTCCAGATTTGGCAGAGGAAGAGCAGGAGGCCTTATCAAAAGCCCAGGGTGTTACAAAAAACCTCAGCTGCAAAAAGGACTCCTTAGAGAGAGAAAAATCTCACATTTAAAGAGAAGCTTGCTGCATCTGTTTTCTCCATTTTTTCTAATTCCACAGAACTAATGCTCTAACTGTATTTCCCGACTGCCAAAAAAAAGAATGAAACGAAAAACAGCGCTTTGCTAATTCTATGTAGGTCTGTCTGGCTTTGTTATGATATGACAAATATTATACATAAAAGGAACAACAAAGATTTTATACAAATAACTATGTATAGGCACT
This sequence comes from Crenichthys baileyi, assembly GCA_036173005.1. Classification (NCBI taxonomy): domain Eukaryota; kingdom Metazoa; phylum Chordata; class Actinopteri; order Cyprinodontiformes; family Goodeidae; genus Crenichthys; species Crenichthys baileyi. The sequence goes on along the minus strand of JAHHUM010002134.1, from coordinate 176,857 downwards.
GCGTTTATGTTAATCTCCAGTATTACTTCGTAGGTGATGGACCTGACATTAACTGGCATATTTTTTGTGCCGCCTAAATCATTATCCTTCACAGAGCAAGATGATTTGGCTTTTGCTTAGATGCTTAAGAATATTTCCTTAATGAGATGCAAAGCTCAGTGTTGTTTAATGGAGTCTTTTTTAAAAAATACATATCTATGAGAGAGAGTGCAGTGAATGAAAATAAAATGCAGAACCTTGCTCAAAAGTTTAGGATATGTTGTTACTTTGAATCCTGCACTTTATTTTTCAACTGCGAGGGCTTTGGAAAATTTAAATCCGATACATAGGTTTATGAAATGTATTTGAATGCTGAAAGTGTGAGGATAGCACATTGCATTCCACACAGCTGCGCTTTTAATCTTTAGAGTATTATTCACCCAATGTTGAAAAGGAAAGCTTCAGCATTCTGAAGAGATTAAAATTTAACAAAAACATTTTTAAACAGTCATAGAACGCCATGTTTCTCAACCTTTATACTGTTCGCATTGAAGCATGTAGTTATAGCAATGACTCAGTGAACTGCTGAGAAACTAAAGAGCTCCTCCATTACTTAACCTACACAACAGTCATCAAGAAGAAAAATACAGCTGAAGTCTTGTTATCCTTGATTACTGTCATCAGGCAACAGGACCAGGCAGTTTACAATACTGTTACAGACCTTTCATATTTTTAACTTTCAAAAAAACGGCCGTCCTTTGAAGTGCTGCATATTTTGTCCTTTTCCACACTGGAACGTATACTCTATGTCTTCTTGGCAACTCTTGATGCAAAGCACAACCACCAAGGTCAGTTTGGTCTCCCTGGCAACTGCAATACATTTGCCGCATTGTCAGGCTATTTAATCAAGACCGGCTCTATATGTGTCAGATGAACTTGGACATTCCTTTTATCTCTGAAACTGCTGAGCGAGGAGGACACCCCTCCCGAATTTGAAGGGGACAAGATGTGTCTTAAGAGGGCAAGAGGGAGAAAGTGAGAGCAGGAGAAAGCGAGTGGGGATCTGGTGGCGCATTGCTATAGCGTCGACTGTTGGAAGTCCTTGATGATGCTTTTGTATTGTTCAGACCGTACCACGGTCACCCACAGTAAATCTATTCACAATAAGGGCAGCAAGAGGAATATACAGAAACATTCTGTTGACTGATTTTCAATTCACTTAACCTCTCCCCTCCTTATTCGAACAATAACAGGGCAGAAGAGGACAGAGACACAGCGGATGGAAAAGGGGTAATTTTGCATCTCGTCTGTTGACAGTCAAGCATGTTGTTATCATTGTGCACTGCCCTCTAGTTTATCTGCCCCTGGAAGATAGCGGCTTGCTTCTCGTGACTAAAGGGCCAGACAGCCAATTATCTATATGCTCTCTATCAGATGTGATTTATATCACCAGTCTATCCCAACTCTGCTGTCCCCTCTCTGCCCATGATCAATCACTGCAAAACACAAAACAGGACTTTAACAAAGCAGTTAATTTTCAGAATTGGCCGAAGATATTAATTGGCTCTTCAGAGAAAGAAACAACAAAAAATGATTTTCTATAAGCAAAGAATTTTAGTTTTGGGGCTGGGTCTTGTGCATTAAGGTTATTTAAAATGTTTGGATTGGATAGTTACTTACATTAGATACAAAGAAAATGAAAAAAAGTGAACTTTGAACAGAGTAAATAAAATGGTTATAAATGAAATATCTTGTCCTGCACAAATTCTGAAATAATCAAGTAATACCTTTTTTTGTTTGTCAGTTTTCAGGCATCTGGGTCATGGACATGTTTACTGTTACCCTCCTTATCAGTCTGTTGGACAAGTAAAAGACTTTATGATGAAATGTGAAATGCCTTTAAAACCAAGAACTCCAGTTACCTTATATTCATTCACTTTGGACTAACCACAGTGTGGTGTTATTAAGAGTAATGGGTTGTCTAAAAACATTTTGCCATCTACTGTTATCACACAATGGTAAAATATCATATACACACAATGTCTGGGATTGCTTTTTTACATACATGGGAAACAATTGCAGAGTATCTACGTAAGTGGAAACGCAAATACTATTTTAGGGTAAGTGTGGCGCTTGTGTAGATGATTCAAGGTGCAGAAAATGATGTAAAGACTGTGTAGCCCTCACATAGCTTATTTACCAATTTTTATCATAAGTAAAATGCTGTGGGAATTTGGTAACTGATAATTCAATTCAATTCATTTCAGTTTATTTATATAGCGCCAATTCACAACACATGTCGTCTCAAGGAACTTCACAAAAGTCAGGTACATACATTCCAATTAATCCTAACCATTGAACAGTGCAGTCAGATTCAGTTATTTATTCAAATTGGATAAAAAGTTTTTTGTCTAAGGAAACCCAGCAGATTGCATCGAGTCAGTGACTTGCAGCATTCCCTCCTCCCGGATGAGCATGTAGAGACAGTGGACAGTCACTGGCGTTGACTTTGCAGCAATCCCTCATACTGAGCATGCATGTAGCAACAGTGGAGAGGAAAAAACTCCCTTTTTAAAGGAAGAAACCCCCAGCAGAACCAGGGGTCAGTATGAGCGGCCATCTGCCACGACCGAGGGGGGTTAGAGAGAACAGAGCAGAGACACAAAGAGAAAAAAAGAAGCACTGATCCAGGAGTATTCTATGGGAAGGAAAAGTAAAAAGTTAATGATGTAGCTCCTTTTGCGTTTCACCTAGAAAAAAAGGAACAGATAAACTCTGAGCCATTTTTAAGGTTAGAGTCTGAAAGAGAGCACATATAATTAGTTACAGTAAAAGCTCAGTCAATCGCCATGTCTAGGAGAGAGAAAGGGTTAAACACAAAAGGGGCAGGGCCATGTGGATCACGGTAGAGGGTGAGCATTAAGTTGTTTCAGCAGAAGCTTGGACGATCCCCCTCCCAGAAAGGTGTCACAGGTAGCACAGAGTCAGGCCGGTTTTTAGCTTCTAGGAAAGAAAAAAAAAAAGAGAGAACAAAGTTAAAAGCTGAAATAACAGCAAATAATGCCAAATTGGTGAGTAGTGTGAGAATGTAGCGAAGATGGTGAAAGTGGTCATTATGTCCTCCAGCAGCCTAAGCCTATAGCAGCATTACTACACAGAAAATTTCAGTTCAGATTATTTAGTTAAACACCGCTTATTTTCAACAATGTCGTTTCAAGGCACCCCACAAAGGGTCCCACTGATGGTCATTGTTATACTAAAAACCACAAGGATTGGGATACCTCTCTCTGTCAGACTGATTATAACCATTGAAAAAGAGAAGGGGTCATACAGGTAGCAGAAATGGAGATTGGTTTGCACCTCAACCACAACTGAGCCGGTTTAGGCTAAACCTAACTCCCCCTTACTCCATCCAACAGGGAGGGAGGAATAACCTCACCCACTCTAACTATAAGCGTTATCAAAACGGAAAGTTTTAAGCCTAGCCTTAAAAGTAGACAGGGTGTCCGCCTCACGGACCAAAACCGGGAGCTGGTTGCACAGGAGAGGAGCCTGATAACTAAAGGATCTGCCTCCCATTCTACTTCTAGAGACTCTATAGGAACCACCAGTAAACCTGCAGTCTGAGAACGAAGTGCCCTGTTAGGTACATATGGAACAATCAGATCTCTGATGTATGATGGAGCTAGATCATTAAGGGCTTTATATGTGAGGAGGAGAATTTTAAATTCTATTCTGGATTTAACAGGGAGCCAATGAAGGGAAGCTAAAATAGGAGAAATGTGATAAGCACTGGTCCTTAGCAAAAAGTTCCACATATTGCATTTCCACCATGACTCTTTTGTTCCTGTTATCTTAAACCCTTCTCTCTTTACTGTTGTTCACTTCTTGTTTGTTGACAGTCACCTAATATCATTACCACCTTAACTCATTTTCTGAATTGTCCATTATGATATGCTATGTGAATATTGCATCGTCAACAATCAAAATGCTTGACACTGAAGCTGGCAGGGTGATGATGGCAGCTCAAACTGATTCAGACATTCTAATGTTCACATTTTCATCAGATGATATCCAAAAGATTTTAAAGCTGCGAAATATGTGAAAGCAGTGGGCAATATTGACAAATAATTAATTTTCAAGACTGTTTTTAATTTTTCTGTTTTATTGTTAGTATTTTCTTGTTTTTTGTCATTTTTACTTGCCATATTTTCCACTTGCCACAGTTTTTGTTTGTTTTCACTAAATTGGCCTGTGTTGGGTTGAACAGTAAAGGACAGTCAGGCACATGTTAAAGTACAAAAAGGGACTTTTATTTAACTCAGAAAAACTAACTTGGATACATTATACAAAAATCAAGATATTGGGCCCATAAAAGAGGTCAAACTAAAAAAAGTCTACTCAAGAAACTGACAACAAACAACACTAACTCTAATAAAACAGACCTCCTGACTGAAACAGAAGGGGGACTTAAAAAGTGGCTGATCAGTCTACACAGACAAAAAAAAGGGGTCAAACCGAACAAAAACTAACAATCCCATTTCTCCCCATGGTCCTGAGTTATGGAATGAACCAATTTGCAGGCCTCCATATTGGTTTGCTCCACCACTTTCCACCTCTTTGCTCAGCCACAGGAATGGAGCAGCTGCCACTGAAGGTACTCAGAGGACAAAAAGGATTAAATCAAAAAGTGCACACATAACAGGGTAAACTAAAATGTGCACACCTTTTAGAATACAGCGCCATATTGTGTAAATAAACCGATTGTAAACCAAAGCCAATTATTTATTAATCTGTAAAATTGAGTCCTATATTTAAAGAAAATATGAGTGTATTGAAATGTGTAATTCTCTACTGTAGCAGTGTGATGTTGGATAGAAATTACCTAATTTGTGTGACTGTAACTGCAACCATTGCATGGCCTATGTTTATTCAAAAGACTCAAAGATAGTGGCAACACCCTGAAAATAGCATAATTGGGTATGACACATTTTTACTAAAAACAAGACATTTTGTAGAAATTTGAAAGCATCAAGAGACATGAATTAGTAAAATATTCCTGATTAAGAAACTATAGTGGTTGCATTTCCTGCAGGCCTCCGCCAGAGGATTTTAAAACCACTAAGTATTAAAAAAATTATACTGCCCATTTCTTAACACAGAGTTCATAAAAATATAATAGAATGTTTAAATCCCAGGCAGTGCAAAATAAAAGTATAATATTTCTACCTACTTGTATTCATTCTATATCTCGTCCTCCAGGCACTTTGAGCGCATACTACTTAAAGTCTTCACAACAGTACAGGTATAGAGAAAACAACCCCCCAAAAGTATTTTTTGTTATTGTGAGAAGGTAGTGAATATTTCAGGATTATGATGTGATCAATACTACATGGCTGACTGGTTAATGATGTAGAACCTGAGCCTCGTCTGGGAGAGAAGTGATGATTCGAGTCACGTTTGTGAACTCCTTTTTCATTAAAGATGTGATCAGTAAGCATAATGTGTCTCTCACCCAAGGTCAGCGTTTTAAACAGCTAGATACCAATGTAACTTATCTGACTCTTAGATACAACTGCATTTGGAAAATGTGAATAGAAGTGGCAGAAAACAGATTTGACAGTGAAAGTGGATTAATTTAGAATTGTACTGTCTTTAAAATGTAAGCAGATCTTAGAGCACGTGTTTGATAAAATTATTATCTGATTTAAGTTTGGCTGATAACACACGGATCTGCAGTTTTGCTTTGTTGACAGGAAATGACTCTGATGGATCTAATTAAGATACAAGCACACCCACAAACAGTATCTGCAAGAGGAAAGATGGTCAGCACTAGGGTGCTTTTAGAAATTTTCTCATTTTCCCTCAGCTTTTGCAGAAATTGTCTTTATGTCTACCTTCTGCTTCAGTCTGAAGTATTTGCCATTAAACATGACTGATAGCAGTGTTCTCTTTTTCAAACTTTTTCAAACGTTTTTACACAAAGAAGCCCTTATGGAGCCCTACCCCACACCAATACAATGGTCAGACACTTAGTTGTTCACTGTTTGACGTGACAGAGGAAATCTGGATAATTGTATGATTGATTCTTTTTGTTCTTTCTCCACTTGACCGAGCAAGCTTTATTTAGGAACTGAAGAGAGAAATCTTGAGATAGGAGATGCTTGAGCCTGCGCAGACTCACATGTGAGTTAGGTGCAGTCTTATAAATGCCCCCGCCCCCCCCCCACACACACAAACAGAACAGCTATTTTTGGAGTGTGGTTGCGCATTGTGGAGTGTGGCCGTGTGCATCCATGAGTCAACCGACTCTTTCTCTGTCCTTTGTTTCTCTGCCACTTCCACCTCAGAAAGCCAAGGAAGATCACATTAAGTGGGGCTTCTGCTGCATAGCTGCATTTGGCTGAGTGCTGAGGGAGATATGGGGCAGGGCATTACTCTAAGTCAGTCCCTATAGGCTTCAGCCGATCCAGAAACAACAAGGCTAGTGTAATTCACAAAGTCAGATGTCTTCACTTCAACGGTTCAGGGCCTGATATAAGCTCATGTTCTCTTTTGGGAGAAAGCATTGTCCCATATTGACCATTGTTTTTATAACTTCACAAATATCAGTGTGTGCAATTTAACCTGACACTGAAGTTTCTGTTTTCTGTTTGTTCTTGCTAATTAAACAAAATTATTTACTTTTATACAAAAAACATCTTAATTTGGTATAAATGGTGACATACTTGCATTACAAAGGGGAGAATAAAAATATGCAAGAATTGCCTCACTAGAGAACAGTGGAAAACTCCTGTTGTGGACTGTGATGGAAACTGAAAAACAACCTCTATCCCTTAAGTAATCTGATTTAGTTTCTGCCAGCAAGGCTTAGTGTTAATTAATTCCCTGGAAAGTCACAATACTGTTCTTCAATACTGCTGTACCTGCATTGTGACAATTTGGATTTGAAGAAGAAAGTAAATATGGGAGCTTATCAGGCTCCAAGAAACCACCCATTACTGAGCCAGAACACAATGATGATCTTTACACAGGTGTATGTGTAAGATCAAATCAGATACTAACTTCATTTATAGAGCTGTGAAAAGAATTTGCCCCTCACAGATTTGTTGTTTTTGTTTTTTTTTGTAAAACCTAAATGTTTCAGATAATCAAACAAATTTTAATGTGAGACAAAGACAATATGACCAAACACCAAAACAGTTTTGAACTGATAATTTTCTTTATTAAGGGACAAACCTATCCAAACCAACATTGTTAAAACATTATTGTCCCATAAACCTGATAACTTTTGTGCCACTCTTTGAAGCCAACAACTGACATCAAGCATTTGCGATAACTGTCAATAAGCCTTTTATGCAGCTGTAGAGGAAATTTAGCATGCTCTTCTTTGCAAAATTGGGGGATTTTGTATATGGCCAGCCTGTTTAACGCCATGCCCATGTATCTCAATTGTTTTTACACTATATTGCCTAAAGTATTTGCTGACCCATCCAAATTCTTGAAATTATTGATACACCAGTAACAGGTGTATAAAATCCAGCACATAGACATGCAGGCTGTACAAACGTTTGTGAAAGAATGGGTCATTGTCGCTCTCAGAAGCTCAGTGAGTTACAGAGTGGTACAGTGATAGGATGCCTCCTGTGCAAGTCCAGTGGTGTAATTACTTCACTATTAAAATTTCCATTTGATTAACACCTATGGATAAAGAATGGGATGTCACTCAATTTCAAATGTGTGTGAAAGCTGAAGAGCTATATCATGTAGGGCTGGACTTTGAATAAGCCATTTCAAAACATTTATTTTAGTTTTTCGTATCCTTCAGAGACGGACTTCCTTAAGGTGCTTTGGATCATTGTACTGCTGCATAATTCAAGTGTGCTTGAGCCTAGTTTATGATTTAACGTGGGGGCTAGGTTGGTTTAGAAAGCTTCTCTCATTTAATAAATAAAATGCTCACACTACTTTTTTATTTAATCAAATTGTCTTTGTGTGATATTAACATTTATGATGACCTGAAACATCACAAAAAGTCAAAAACCGAACTAAAATTTAAGTGGGAAATACTTTTATTTTTTTTTTACAACATTGTATGTGATACTCAATGATACGTTTTTAAATTTAGAAGGGTAGCTAAGCTCCAACAAGCTTAGATTTAAGAAAAAGCATATACTACAAAATACATATTGATAACTGTACTGTTTTTTTAAACAAATTTACCGTAAATTCCGGATTATAAAACGCTACTTTTTTCACACACTTTGAACACTCCGGCCTTTACAACGGTGCGGCTAATGCATGTTTTTTTTCATGCCGCCAAAAACATTTTGCCTAGTAACAGTAGACCAATCAAATTGATGAGTAGTTCAAAGAGGTCCAATGAACTCGTGCGATAAATCAAGGGCACTTTCGCAATCCAATTACCAGTATTGCAAATCAGACATTTATATTCACCCTCATCAACATGGAAAATCACCAACAGCTTTCGAAAGGCTGGACTGCTGCGTGATTAAGGGGACCGGGTGCGCTCAAGTGAGAGCGTCAACGGAAAGGCTGAAGTGAGTGACGAGATCCTGAGGCTGTTCAATTCAGACACTAAAGAAGAGGACTTTGATGGTTTCAGTGCGCAGGAAGAAGATGAACAAGGCGATCAATGACTTTTGACCTGGTAGGCTGCAGTGTATATCAGTTAGGAGATATTGGAATGTTGTTCGGCACTGTTCAGTAAAAAAGCATTAGCAACGAAATTTGTGTGTTACTGATAACGTACTTATATTTAAAGGTAGCCATGTTAGCCACTGTTCGAAAAAAAGCATTTGCAATATGCATTTGTTCATATTACCATACGGATTAAGTTAAAAGTTAAAAATTCCTCACGTGTAATATTTTTCTGTGTAAATCAAAGTCAATGTTAAATGGATTTAATTATGTAGTGCTTTTATAATCTTGTCTACAGGCTACATTTGACCATTCACATGCAGAGTGATAGAGCATCTGGGATGCTGTTGTTCAGTGTTTTACCCAAGGACTGTTTGACACGTACTGGATGGAGGGCACAGATCAAACTCCCAGCCATTCAATTGCAGATGTACTTTCTTCCTCCTGAGCCTGTTGGACAAAAACAAAACAATCCAGTAGCAATGGGAATACACAGCAGGAGTAAATGTGAGTATATGTGAATAAAGTCATTGCTGAAAATGGCAGATATGTTTTTATTAAACACAGCTCAATCAAGTTCAGGCTGTTGTCTGCATGCGCCTCAAGGTTTATGCAATCATTGGAAGGACGCAAAAACTAATTCCACATTTCCCTTTGTGGCTGATTACTTAAGTGACAATAAATTAATGATGTGTTCATTGAAGATAGATTAAAACTGTCCTTACAGTCATAAATACAGCAGAATTTCAGGGATATGAGTCTGATGTTGAGCTGCATGCAGACACTTGCATAAATAAATGTTAATATTAGAATAAGTCCACATTGCTGTCAGCTTTGGCTGCTTTGAAATTTGAAAGCCGCTTTAACGTATTTCATCTGATATGCAAATGTTTCTAAACTGACATCCTAAATGTCTGAACTATACTATTGTCTTTATGCAGTGTACAGGAAAATGATGTTAAAAAGGTTTCACTTATTTAAAGTGGCTTAGATAGGATGAAACATTAAAAAACTAAAAAGAAACATTTCACCTTTCAAAGATTAGATTTAAAATAGTCTTTCTAAATGCATTTCCCAATTCTAGGATATATTAAGTCGCTTTGCATTTTTGACCAATATACCTAACTTGCTCCTACGAGGCCAGCTTTACGCAGGGGCAAAAGGAGGCAATGCCCCCACAAATGCCTGACCCCCACAAATGAATTCTCAATCACACAAGCCTCCGCCTTGTCTCTCCCTCCTCCTCCTACACTTATGTGCAAAACATAGTCGCGCGTACTTATCTCCGTGGACGTAAGCATGGACTCAAAGCAGACGTCTGCTGGACATGTCCGCCAAAGCTCAATTTTTATGACCGTGTATGTGGTGTCACACAATAACCGCGTATGTTTAACATTATAGTGCTGCTGAAAACATTATGCGGCCTCTGGCCTGATGTTCCTTTAAAAAAATGGCCGGAGAGGGGGGCATTTCGGCGTAACACCTGCTGAAAAACGATTGCATTTTCTTCCAATCAGCATCCATGCATGATTGCATAACGTTTTGCCTACACGTTTTGTAAAATCCGTGATTTCAAAGCCTTGTCCAGCTGTTGACTGATGTTCGAGGATATGAACAGAATACTTAATACAGGGAATTCTGTTAATATTTTTTCATGTTTGTGTCTTCTTTTTTCATGTTTCTGTTAAAAAAAATGACATTTGAAAAAATACTTCAAAGTTAGATCTAGTATGAATTTGATAAAACAGACTGACAACTTTTCTGTGTACCTACTAGCTCTTGAAACTTACCCTAAAAACTGCTTATGTCTTAAAAAGGTTCTTTAAAGTTATATCTATGCATTGATGGATTGGAAAAGTTCTACATGCACCTATAATAACTCCAGCAAATTTTGGATCCATGTCTATAATGATTTGTTATATATAAAACATGATGTCAATATAAAATGCTTTCTACAGTAAGCAGCATGACCTGCATGTTATTTCATTGTCACCTACAACTTTTCAGGCACTTATTGTAGAATTTTTCTTGTTTTGCTGAGTTTGTTCTTTGTGGTTGTATCCACTCAGAATTTTTAACTTACACATACTTAAACATTAAGCACTGAACTTAGTTGTAAGCAAATGCAAAAAGCACATGATATATTTCAGCCATGTTTATATATGTTTGGCCTTTTAGAAACATTATTACAAGGTTTACAGTCATCAAGACATTGGCGCTGGTCAAAACTAACTTTTAACCAAAGCTGTGTTTTTTCTGTGCATTTTTTTAATCAGCAGGATTTGATAAAATCTTTTTAATTATTTTGAAAAGGGCAAGTGGACTATGGTGTCTGTTTTGTTCTGGACAAAATCTCGAGTTGCTTTTGGATACAGTGGAAACTGAACTTAAAATGCAAAAAAAAAATTGTTTGATGTCAATAAATTATCACTAAATTTGGAAAGAACACAGTACATTATCTTTGGTAACAGGACAGTAAAACAATGTCAACTCAAAATTGGTGAGGTGGTAATGGGGAGGGTGTTTACTACTGAATTTATAGGAATCAATACTGATAATAAGCTCAATTGGAAATTAAATACTTTCAAAACGAAATTATCCAAACTCATTGTCATATCATGCAAAGTCAAAATCTCCGTAAATGAAATACACTCTATATTTTATATACCTCTCTCATCCTGTTATCCCTTAATTATTTTGTGGAAATATGGGCAAATAATTAGAAAACAAACATTCAACCTGCTCTCCTATGATAAAAGAAAGCCATCAGAGTGGTCAACCATGCAGAATACCTTGCCCCAACAAATCCACTCTTTATTAGATTAAATACCTTAAAATGACATGATCTTGTTAACCTAAACACAGCAGTTGCGATGTACAAAGCACACAACCACATGCTTCCTATTGTATCCAAGAGGGTTCCCAGACCCGAAAATCCAGTAACAATCTTAGAGGTATCTTCCACAAAGCCAAGGTGAGGACAAGTTTAAAAAGCTGGTATATATCCATCAGAATGGTTAATTTATGTAATTTCCTGGATGACCAACATTAGTGTTCTAAAACAATTAATGCATTTAAAAAAAATTACAAATCAACCATTATGAAAAGGTAAAGAAAACAAGATTAATGGTATTCAGAAACAAAGGAAAAGGGAGTGGGAGGGGGAAGAATATGAAATAATAATAATAATTATTATTATAATTATTATTATTGTTATTATTGTTATTATTATTGCTATTACAGACTGTTGATGTTTACTGAACTGTATTTTAGAGTTAGGTGAAATTGGTGTTAGAATATGTGCGTCTTTTTCTGTGCCATCTTTAAATTACATGTTTCAACTTATTTGGGGTTAGCCTAATCCCTTTCAGTCAAATCACCCAATGGACCTGAGTGCATGTGTCATGTGCTTCAAATGTATAAATGACCAGGAGATAATAATGGACTAAAATAATTAAAAATGGCATTATGTCATGCTTTCAGAACAATAGGATACAGAGTAAAAAAGTAAGCAAATAAATAGTTATTTGACACAAGCATTTTGCATTTTTTTCTACTCCAAGATTATCTGTCTTAAAAGTAAAACAAAAATATTAAAAGTAAAATTAAGACAGTTACAGTTGGGCCCCAAATTATTTATACCACTGTAAGATTTAGGTTAGGTTAAGATGTGTGATTCTGACAGCAAATGAAACAGGCATCTCTCAAAATATATGAAGACAATGAAAAAAGAATATCATTTTTTTTTGTGGCATTAGTGTCCTTTATTTTGTAAGGTGACCGACAGAAAATATGCAGGGGAAGACATACAGCAAAGGCTGTCATATCCGTACATGGGTCACACATTTTACCCCTGTGCCACAACCGCACCCAAAGATTATACGTTTTGAAAAAAAGTTATTTATCTGTTTTTGTCATGACCTTTGGGACTTGGTTTCAATTTATTTTGCTATTTATATTCTGCTCCCTTGTTCCCCATCGCATTTATCAGCCATTTCTCCCATTTTCCCAGTTGCCTTCATGACAGCTGTCCCCACTTTCTAATCAACTACCTGCTCCATGTTTAGTAATCAACTCCCCAGCTTAAATATCTTTGTTTGTCAGATCGTAGTCAGATGATTTTGTTAAATTTTGGTTACCCCCCTTGGACATTAGTTCTTGTAAGTTTTTATTTTTATTTTCTTTCTTTAAGTTAAATAGTTTATTTTTTTACCTTCCTGTCTCCTCCCTGCATTTGGGTCCTGTTCTACACCATTAAATCACCGGTTTTACTTACATTTTATTAAAAATGGCATGTAGACAAAATATGTATACCCTTTTCAATAATCAGTGGAAAATTCTTTAATTTCATTACATAAATCAAACCCTTGTTTACCAGCTTTTTGGACATTTCGACCGGTATTTTAATGAATTGCCTTTGGTGATATCCTCCAACTTTTTGAGATTAGAAGACATGCCATCTCCCTAAACTTTAGATCCCTGCTTCTTTATCAGATTCAAGTAGGGATTCTTACTGAGGCCACTCAAATATCTTCAGATATGTTAAAATCTTCCTGGGATATTATACATTTAAGCTTAAATCTAGGTAAAACAATGAACCTTTTCATGGTATTATCAAAAGTCTAATACTCAGCTTTCTATTATTAGTTCCCAATGCATTTCTGGGACATTTTAACATATGCTTTTAAAGTATTTTTTACTAATGAATGGTTACAGTTGGGTGTGCATGCATAGTTCAGGCTTGGGCATTTGTTTTGAGACTGCTAACCTTATGCAACTATTTAGCTACTAGGCTACATCAGCCTGCAAACCAGAATAATTTGAGAGCTTCTGTTAAATTTGCTCTGGCAGAATGCTTCTGGCTGATTTCTCTTAAGCAGATCTTCCCTTTGCTGCATCGTTAATTTAGACTGGGGTGTATCCAATAGGCCTTTACAGAAGAACACTTTTAGGCACGTCACACTACAGCTTTGAAAACTTGCTGGCCTATCCAGTTGAGTCTAAAGGCGTTTTGGTTAACCACCATTAATAACACCCCTTCAAAGAGATACTGGATCATAGATGCATAACTAAAGCAGATAGGCCTAATGGCCTTGCTACAGGGTCAAGCAATGGCAGCTTTGCAAGGCTAATTTGTGAACCCACAGCCTTCTAATCAATGACCATGAGCTACTATGTAATGTTTTTTATTGCTGATATTTTGTTTTAAATGAATGAAATTGTGGGTGACAGTAACTGAAGGGCGGCTTGCTGACTACATTTCAGCGACAAGCAAAGAAATGTACCTCCTGAAACATAAACAGCCCATAAACATCAGCCCATTCCCAAACTGTTCCCAAGTACCAGTAAGGCATTTTGAAAATTTCACCTCCCAATATCTCTTATAGGTACACAACTGCACCCATAGTTATCCAATAAGCCCTGCATATTGCATGCCCAGTTTTTAAAACCACATACCATTTCCATGTATGCAGGTCACCAGTCTGTGTTGATATCTGAACTGCATTTACCAAGCCTTTTGGGTTTTCTCTTACAATCTCCGTGTTTTTCACGCTTTACGATGAAATTCAAACTATATGAAAGACTATATCAGCTGCTGCTGCTTCTACTTGATGTCACTTTAAAATATGCTATAAGTCAAAATTTGGAGTCATGTTAAAACAAAGACTGAACATATACTAATCTAGCACTGCAGCAAACTGTTCTGTATCATAAGGACAATGAGTTTATTATGTGAATTTATTGAAGACTGTTGAGTTAGGTGTGTCATGTGAAACAAATGGTACATTTTAGGCGACACATAGATCATTATAGTTGTTTAATTAAGCTAATTAGTCTGGTGTCAGAGCAGCAAATTAAGGCTATTCTGCAGAGCCAAATGCACTTTAAGAGTATGATTGTAAAGCAAAACTTGAAACCTTTGGTAATCCATCCAGATTCCAGATGATAGAGCCCAGAAAACCTGAAGTAACCATCTTAACAGATGGATATGACAAAATGGCAAGGTAATCCTGGGGTATAGGGTACAGCTGAGCCTATTTGAAACAAGCAGGTGGAGGAAATAAGATCCCAGTGCCTAGGGTCTGTACAAAAAGGTCAGTGTAATCACCCAGATTTTTTTTTTTTATGGAATTAACTAAAGTCACCCTAACATTGAAGCTCTGAATTAGCAGTACTATCCCAGTTCTTCTGGCATATGTGGATGTCCATTTAAAACTGGTGCAGTTGTGGTCTAAGAAGCAAATTAGAAAGCTTAGGAATGTCACAGCCATATCCTTGAACCATATATCTTAAGACTCAACTATATCATTTAAAGTTTCAAAAGCTAAAGCATTTACACCTGTTTGTACAACTAAGTTCATTTTGAATGCTCTTTGTTAACCTTTTCCTCAGTCAAAGTTAAGGAACTATCGTATTTGTTATATTATTTTACACATGCATATGTATTGGAAATTGTGTATAAATTCACACTACAGGGCAGTACGAGGTAAACAGCGTGAAGCCATTCCTTCAGTATGAAGCTTACTGGCTTTTTTCCTGATAAGGGGCTAGTTTTCCTTTACTTTCCAGCTCAATGAGAATATTCTGGCCTTCATATCACAACTATAGTGCTGCTGATGGTAACGTGAAAGAGTTTAGTCACCATTCTTTAGTCACTGACACAGGAATTAAAACAATTTATTTGCACACCCTATTTTGTGGTTTTAAACAGTCAAAGATGCATTTGAACCATTAATTTTACATCAAGCGCAATTTTGGGCAAAAGTGTGCAGAGGGGAAACCCTTAGATTCACAAGTGCAAGCTTTCATGTGCAAACGATTTTTAAGATTATGTACATCACGTCACGCTCCCAGAGGATATGACTACAGCATGGTGTACTTGGTGCCTACTCTACCAAACTGTGACAACAGCAAAAGGTCTGCTACTCCCAAAGATAAGGACTTGCTTTTGATTGAAAAGCCTGTAAACAATCCCTTGACTGCTACAGTATATTAAACAGTTATTTTTCTGACCTGCACATGAACTGCACACTTTATTTATCTAAATACAGACAAAGGGCTATTGCCTAAAACAGCAAGTCAAAGTCCTGTTCTTCTTTCTGTTGTCATTACTGTAAAAGTAAGTAGGCAAATTAGTAAAAATAATTGTGGTTTCAAGAAGGACAAATAATCTCAAAGAATATGCATAATCTGATGACTAAAAGAATGAGCTTCTGACTCAGTTGTTCCACTGGCATAAGCTTCTACCCCTTTTCACTGATGATATTCCCTCTGCTTGAAGCTGGTCAATGCTACTTGGCATCATCCAGTAAACTGGGATATCAGAAACTGTCATTGTCCAACAATCTGCACTGCTTCAATTTTGAATAGGAGAGCTTCCCAATGTGTGGAAAAGTCTGCTGTTCCTCTGTAGCATACACAGTCCATTTAGTCAACAGAATTAAGAATCACTTGAGTGGTGCCTCATTTACAGATTGAAACATATGAGACAAATGGGAAAAAAAAGATGCCATATAAAGTCAAAACTCCTCACTTAGATATGCAGTGAGCATTTAATATACAGACAAAATAAAGCTATTTGCTAAATGGAGTTTAAACGAAAATTCAACATGGAAGACTCACCATCACCTCCAGCTTCCTCTAATTACTCCTAATTGGTGGAGCGGCTCTGCTCCACCAATCAGCGTCAACTCTGCATTTCTCCCCAGCCAATCATCCTTCAAGGCTCCCCTTTATAAGATCCTCATCCATGGATCCCTCTGTTCTGCAGCTGAACTTTGACCCTCCTCTACCCGGTCTCCACCATTTGGCCTTCAAACTCCTTCCAAATCTCCTCAGGCCTCGACTCCACCACCAGGATCGGATTTCAGGGCGGAAGACATATCTAAATCTAACCCTAAGATGTTCATTCAAGCACATGTCATTCTCAGCATTCACGTCTTCCACTGGGGTCCGAGCGCCAAAGAAATAAACATCCACTAATAAACTTTTCTAATTGCATCCCTGTCTTCTCTTTGTGAGTCTTTCCAGGTAGAAAAAACAGAAAAAAAGATGATAAAAAGATATACTTCAAACTCAAAGGTTTACATGTACTTAGTTTACTGTCCCTTTGGTTTTTTTCAAAAGCCATTAGATTATGTTATGTATTTGTAAGATTATAAAAAGGTCTGAAAGGTTCATTCACAACATTTGAGTTAGACACACCAATTGACACACCAATTGATAAGTCTAATTCATCTATGGGTATATTTTCTATATGCCCAAAGGGACCCCTTTATCTGTTCAAACAATTATATGCAAGTATAAACAGCATGTGAATGTCACACTGTTCAAGAAAGAGATGGGTTCTATGTTCTAAAAAATAATGTATTGTGGGGAGAAATGTGTGTATCAAGTCCAAGACAAAGGTAATAATCTTGTGAAGATGCTGGTAAAAGTGTCATTATCCACAGTGAAACAGGTCCTTTACCGACATGGTATGAAAGAACGCTCAGAAAGGAAGCCATTACTCTGCAAGTATCATAAAAAAATAGATTAAAGTTTTCAAATTCACTCTGGGACAAAATATTTTTGGAGATGTTTTCTAAAGAAAATACTAAAACTGAATTGTTGAAGTGTTTGGCTATTTGGGGGAAAAAGTGAAGTAAAGTAGAACTTTATTTATTCAGCACCTTTCAAGACATCACACAGTGCTGTACAAAAGAAAACTAGAAACAAAAAACATCAGTACATTCAAATGGGTAATTATTGACCCCCTGAACTAGGGGTTTCAGGGATGGCCGTGACCATAAACTGTGTTGTCACTGTATAAGTGAATAAAGAGGCAGAAAATGGTTAATATCTGCTCAGATCAGCCACAGAGTTTATTCTCACAATAGCATATAAACTGTTATTCCAAATAAAATGGAAATTAATTGTGACTTTCAGGAAAAAGAGACAAAAGCCCATTGTAGATATAGATGGTAAACAAGATCAACTGATAACATCATTCCTTGACAAAATGTCAATGCATACACATGTAAACTGAACCATCATGATCTTGACAATGCTGTTATTTGGTTACTATGATGTTCCAGTTAGTTCAACTGCTTTATTATATTAACAAAAATAAGATGCATCTTTACGGTGACTAGCAACTGGTTGACTAACTACTAAATTCTAGTAGTTCACCTTATCACTGTTACAGATTTACAGATCTACATGTGATTTTCTTTTCATATACCATAAAAATAAGACCACATTCCACATTAAGAAGATATTCTTCTTTATGTCTGTTCAGCTTCATTAAGACAACAAAACAACCCACAACCCTCTCACATGTCCTGTTAACGTTTTCATGAAACCATATGCATTACGATAGTACTACAATTAACTCGTGAACTAGCATCATGACTAAGAGCAAAACATCTAAATCATTACATTTCTAGAAACTATTCAATTCTCACTACAAGACTTTTCACTAGGGAACCCGCACAATTTGTCCCTGTTTTAGCATACATTTATGTATTTTAGAGGAACTATTACCCACCTGTATAAGTGAATAAAAAGGCAGAAAATGGTTATGATATGTTGAGCAGAATTTATTTTATGCTCAAAGCAGGTAAAATCAGTGTTCAAGCCCAAAGTAAAAACAAGGACCAGAGTGTACCCCTTGCTGTAAGTGGGGTCAGATACATGCTGAGAAAACTAAGACTTTCTACGGTTGATGAAATGTCTGGGATAATACACTCCGTGTCGTGATCATCGATAGAAATATTAAAATCACTATCAATAACCAATCTTGATAGTTTCAGGTTGCAAAACAAAAAGTCACTAAGGTCCTGTAAAAATGCTTTGTCTGAGTCAGATTGGTGGTCCACTACAGTGCCGTAAAACTGACTTTTTTCTCCAACTTTTAAAAGCAGGAGCTCAAATGTTGAGAAGTAACCAATTTTGGATGAATGGCTTGAGAACCGGCTTGAAAACACTGTGGCGAGGCCTCCTGCTTGACCCAGTATCTGAGGCCGGATGATAAAAGAACAACCCTCCAGGCACAGTTCAATGAGAGATGTATATTCCGAGTAGCAGTGATTCCTCAAGGAAAGAAAAGGTACAAAGTCCAGGGCGTCTTGAAACACACTCCAAAGGTAAAAGGGTCTCAAATACCCTAATCCAGCGTGCCCAAACAGGGATGTGTATAAAAGATCCCTATTTGCAGAAAAGTCTTTGAGATCTATAGGAAAGTACCACAAGAGAAGTAGGGTGCAAGTCTACACTCAGGTGTTCCAACACAAGAGAAAGTGTAATATTTGTCTATCATAGCGGCATGGATAGAGAGGGATCATACACCAATTCAGGTAACACAGCCCTAATAAAGACAGGTGTACATACAAGAGGGAAGCTTGCAAACCTGAGAACAGCATCTCAAAAGGGACTGTTAGACAAAGTCAGTGTTTCTGAGTGGCTCCATGAAATCCCGTAGAAAATCATAGTAAACTTCCTAATTTGAAGAAAGTGAAAAAATATCTGAAAACGGCTCTTACTCATTATTCTATCATTTAGGAAATATGTTTAATTAGGATTATCCTAACTGAACTAAACAGTAAAAGTTTAGTATTTTTTAATGTCTGACATTAACAAAATAAGGTAATTTGTCTTTTACACAGTGTATAAAATAATTTTATCATTATTTACAATATATTCCACTAAAGATAAGCAATTACCTGTTGAGGTAAATTGTTTAGAAGTGTTTACACTCAGTGTTTTGTTGAAATCTCTTTTGACGCTGCAGTTTTCATTTGGAATAAAATAAAATAAAAATAAGAAATAAATTAAACAAATACAACTTATTATATATATTGTGTTTCACTTAATGAGCTAAGTTACTGAAACAAATGAACTTTTCAAAAGTATTCTAATTTACTGAATGGGTCTGTATATGTAACAAAACCTAAAGTTTTAACAATCATATGAAAAATAGAAGTAAATAAATAAATAGATTACAAAAATGTGAATAAAGGATGTTCTCAGATTATTGAAAAACTAGACCAATAAAATGTAGTGTTCTTGAATCTTACTAAGCATACTGACAAAGGAAAGCAGATCATGTCTTAATTTTTATGCTGAAAGATGTATCTTAAAAAACTGTAGGTCTTGGATCGTGCAAATTTGCAAACATAGACAATCTTTCTGTTTCTCCCTCTCACACTCACCGACACATTTTGCATAGCAGGCAGATTGTTGTTGTGTTTATACAGCTATTGTGTAGAGGGAGAACATTTAAAAAAATACCCTTTATCTAACACCACTTCATCCCAGCATGTCTCCCCCTTCTTTCTGTCTCTGAAAGAAAGATCTGGTTTTCACTATCACAAATGGGTCACCAGACCTCCTGCTGTTGCTCAAATTATCATAAAATGAACTAAGATCCAGTGAGTGGGCAGTAATGGTGGACGTCGAGGCTACTCTTAATATCCCCCCTGGAAGCTCTGGACCTAAAGTAACTCTGCTGTTTCACCTTAAAGAGCGAGCACACTCACCCAAGGAAATGTGTGTGGGTATACTGCTCTACACTTGCCATGAAGCTGCTTTGCACCTTAAAAGAACTTCATCTATCCCTGTTTTTACACTTTGCCGGCAGCCAGCTCAATCAGACATTAAACCATTGGTTATTCCTAAGGGTGTTCTACCATACCATCAGCAACAAAGCTAAGCAGATGTAAAGTGTGAGTGTCTTTACACTGCCTGTTCACAGATGCAACCCTCCAGGCTCACACAGACTGCCATGAAGAGACTCTAATCATTTATAACATCTTCGAAGAGAATACCTCAGCATACCAATCTGTTGTTAAAGAATGATGCAGAATGAACAAAACAGTGAAAATAAATGATGTTGTATCTCTAAAGAAACTTCAGTGGCCTAGGTAGTGACAGGTTAGCAGGTTTTATTTGTAATTTTCATGGCAGACAAACAAATTAGCTAATTATCCTCCATGGTGTTGGCTTGTTTTATATTCCTCTGACATCCATGTCATTATCAGCTGTTGCTCCTAGTCTTTTGACTAAAAGCTAAAAACAAATTCAGCAAAACTAGCTTGCAACATTAATGCAAAATCCACAGGCTTCATGTTAATGACATGCTCCTGTTTTCATGCATCAGTGTAACTTCTTCCTTTTCTGTACTTTAGCAGGATGGGACAGCTTGCGTTTTGTGTTTGTTGTGCTCCTTGAGAAAAAAAAAAATGAAGCTGCAGAAAAAAACATGATGATTTTTGGAAAGAATTATTTTGACTTTACTTAAAAGAATAAAATAATGAATACAGTCTTTGAAACAATGGCTTAATAAGGTTTTTGAGGATTCATTGTACGCATGGGTAAATTTTTGTTTTTTGGAAAAACAATTTTGTTGCAAAAATTTCTTAATTTTCTCCCCCAAAAACTTGTATGTAAGATTTACCTCCCTTTAGGAAGGATTTGAAAAAGTGGAGTGGATAAGTTGTGGGAGTAAAAAAAAAGTATTTTAAACATCTTGTTTAACACTAGGACTCCCAGAATTCTAACACTACTAGAACTCCCAAGCCCGTCAATTTGACGGCGAGCATTCTGGATGCGAGGGCAGTGATGACGCATTAACGCTATAAAATTTTGTTTTTGACAAGAATTAATAATAGTATTTGATCAAAACCTATTATGTTTTATTGTTATTTACATATAGTACTGGAAAATAATACAGAGTAGCGGGTACATTTAAAAAAAAAGCTTTACTAATCTGACCAAAAGCTGGACAGCTCCATGTTACGCCACTCTTTCACTTCACGGACATAAACTAGCGCTAAAAATGCCTTCAGCTCATCCACTCTCATGTCCAAGGAGGAATCATCTCCTAAAACTCTGCGGGCCTCAGCCACACTGCAGCCGTGAATGCGGATAAGCATTTCGGCATCCATCACACAGAGGAACGCGGTCTGGGCATCTTGGATCTGGCGCTCTGTCAACGCGTTCTGGCTCTGACGCCTCCCTCTACTTTCTTCCTCCCCTATCGCTGTCCACACAGTGCCATCCTTTCATATCTCCTCCTCCTTCCCAGGCGTCTTGCGATGAAAACGCTGGAAAGTGCATAGATTGTTGTTATTGGCCTATTATATCTATGATCTAACTTATTGTTTATTTTTTTGTTCATCATCAGTACCTTGATTTGTAGTTTTTTCTCCTGCCAGGGAGCTGGATTTCTGGGTTTATAGCTGCATTGGCACCTGGCTCGTCTCTCTGTCTTTGAACCTGCACTGATTGTGGCACTGTTTCTATAGTTTATATAATATTAAACTATAGCCTAAAATGATAAAATGTCTTTTACTACCTTGAAATAATGCGTCACAACCTCCTGCTAATGGGACGACTCGTGTTTTTTTTTAGCCGGGGGAGGCTCACTCTCTGACCCGCTGTCACTGGAACTGAATACTGACCAAGAGCCGTCAGAATCCCTCTCGACCCAGAATCACGATCAGCTAATTTTTGAAGCATTTCCAATGTCTCTTGAGCAGAACATATCCTTCTAGAAGCCATTTGTAGGATGCCAACAATCTGACTGCGTTCTAGATTGGCGGTTGCTAGGCAACGCTCGCGTGTCTACTCAGCCGCGTAAAAAAAATATCAAAGTAAATAATAGGGCCGTCAAAATAGCGGCTGTGGTAGTTAGAGGTAGAAATAATTGGATCTTTTATTTGCTTTGTTATTTAAAAAAAAGAGACATAGGAATACAAAAGACACAGGTTTAGAAAATGTCAGGATGCCAGGAAGATAAGAGTTTTAATAAACCAGAGTTATGGCATGTCAAACTTTCAAAACCGTCAAATTGACGGCTCTGGGAGTTCTAGTGTTAAGGTGAGCAATATATTCTAGTTTTAGGTTCGAAAAGGCCATTAGGCCATACCAAAAATTATAATTAAAACAAAAAAAACTTAAAACACATTTTCTCACTTTTCACCTAATGGGTTTTTCCCTAGTCACAAAACATGACAGGTACACCAAGTGAAAACCTTTGTTGAAAGACTACTTTGAAAATGATATCTGGATAGGTGCCATTGAGCACAAGAAAAACATGTTAGGTGTAGCTGTGTTAATATATTTATATATAGAGTTATGCTCCAGGTAATTGCCCACTAAGAATTATTCTCCTTTTTTTTTTTTTATCCTGTAAGACTCACAATGAGAAGACACATAGGTGGCGATTAGAGAAGTTTATTTACATATCTTTATTTCTTTGGCGCTCGGACCCCGGAGGAAGACACGAACGCTGAGAATGACATGAGCTTCAATGAAAAATTTAGGATTAGAATTAGAGATGTCTTTTCCCATTGGGATCCGACTGGTGGTGGAGTGGAGGCCTAAAGAGATAGTGGAATCAGGAGCTAGGAAGCCAGGTGGTGGAGATGGGGAGGAGGAGGGTCGAAGCTCAGCTTGAAGAGAGAGGAAGTCCAGTGAAGGTCTTTAAAGTGGAGCCTTGGACGGTGATTGGCTGAAAAGGAAATGTGGAGTCGATATTGACTGGTTGGGGCGGGGATGCATGGTGGAGTCATTGGACAGAGCAGAGGAGGAGGTGAGTCTTCCAGATTTAATTTTCGTCAAAACTCCATAACTGCAACAATACAGAATATCAAAAGGATAAAATGATCAGTGCGCTATGGTTGCACTTAATAATGTTAATGTTGGAAATTCAGCAAGAGTTTACATTAAGTGTTGGAATGAAAGTTTTCCTGCAGCTCGTCCAATGCAGAGTTTTGGTGTGTAGTGAAAAAAGAAACCCTGAATGTAAATCTTGCAGTTTTCTGAGATGCTTGTAGGTCTCTGTTTCTTTTGTCTATTTTGTTCTCTGTCACTAAGCTTTTCTACCCTTTTCATTTATTTATGATTTGTTTTCATTTGTTTGAGCTTGTTGCAATCTTTGTGGCCTGACAGGGATGCTGTGAGGGTTGCTTGTTTTTTCAGGTGGAACGGGGAAGTGTTTCTTTAACCAACTTTTAAACCTTTGACACAAATATTCTTTCTGAGTCTCTCATAGTTTGGTAGGCAAAATTAAATACACTTCCAAAAGAGACTAATTTCCATTTCACATAACAAAACCAGCAGTAGTTAAAATCAAAATTTAATATTTTAAGTGTCCGGTCGTTGTTTTGCTTTTCCAGGGTTTTCAACTTTTCTTCAGTGCAAGACTTATTTTTTAGTAATACCTACTAAGTTTTACATCTTTTAAATATTCAGAGGCTTTTTTAGTTATGGTTATGCACGCTAGGTTGCAGAGAACAACCACAGGGTTAATGGAAAAGGCATTAAAAATACTCTCCATGCATCTCTCCTGTTCTCCAGTTGAATGCTGTTTTTGAATAAGATGCCCCCAAACAATTTTTGCTGTTTGAGCAAGAAGATGTCCAGCCTTCTTATTTATTTAATCTTTAGTGAAAAAATGGTTTTACATGGAATTTGCAGTTAGAAACAATTTGCAAAACAAAATGAGACTAGGTTTAAATATCCTGTTTGAATTTTGCGTGCTTTGATTTTGAAGGACAAATACACATTGATTTTAATATGCATGGATCATGTGTTAATCAGACAGAAACAGACGGAAAAGTTCATTATCTGTTCAGGGAGGAGAATTTATTAGAATGAGGAAGAAAACGGAGGAAGGATTGTAAATTAATCTGGTCTTGGGGTCTGATTAAATGGAATCCATGTCGTTTTCCTCCATAGTATTTTAATAGGAATAGAATAAAGGCCGTGGCCTTCTCTTGGCACTAATTGATTAGCTCTCACAGTACATTGGGATCCTATAGAAATAAATACCATTCAGATCATAATTTTTTTGATAAAGAATCAATTTTAGCAACAGATCTTTTTTTGTCTTTAGTGCTGTAACAATACATCTTTCCGAGCCTAACAAAATCCAAAACAGTAATTTTATATTAAATAAAGTAGTTTTCATAAACCTTGTAGTTCAGGCAGTGTTTCTTAATTTAAATGTAATACACCATTGCGCACCATGATTATTAAATATGAGTCAGGTTGCTCAAAGAAGAGAATCCTGACTTAAAATAATGCACTCTAAATTATGT
Organism: Crenichthys baileyi; assembly: GCA_036173005.1. Lineage (NCBI taxonomy): Eukaryota > Metazoa > Chordata > Actinopteri > Cyprinodontiformes > Goodeidae > Crenichthys > Crenichthys baileyi. The sequence goes on along the minus strand of JAHHUM010002134.1, from coordinate 152,132 downwards.
GTTATCCTTATTATGTATGTAAATGATTCCAGAAGATGACTTAATCAGATCATTTTCTTGTCTATTACATACCCAGATGCATAAACATCCAAAATTGAAATCTATTTGTGTGCTTAGCTGCAGGATACATTGATCAATTCATTCCCTGAACTCAAATATTCTACATTCTTTACCCAGAGGAGAGGACTTCTAATGAATAATACATATCCCATAACTAGAGGAAGTCCATAACACTGACATCCAAAAGGAAGCATGCCATTGACTTGCTTTGCAGCGCAGCTCAGAAGAAGCAGCGGAAAAGCTTCAGGGCAGCTTTGATCAAAGCAACAATCTATATCTATAGTCTAAATATGCTTAGCTATGATTTATTACCACTTTAACCAGATAAATCAACTATTCGTTCATGTATATATACTTGTGGCAATTTAAATTTTAAAATTCAGTGATCTGAATCTGTTTGGCCATGATTGATAAATGTTAAATACTTTTTCCTGACTATGCATCACTTTTATAATTCTGTTTTTTCACATTTATTTTTTCCTAACTTTGGATCTCTACATCTCTTTTCTTATAACATCATTTGCAATAACAACATTATTTAGTTATACATTGTGAGATGTTTGTTAAGTTTGTACACAAAATCAAATTTATTTCTAAACATTTACATTCAAATTCCTAATTTTTTCCAACTGGTAAGTTTGCAGTTGCCAGTGGGAAATTAGACGGTAAATTTATGAAGGTTTTTCTGTGCAAAACAGATACAGTGCTTGGTTACAACCAATTCTTTTTGTTTTCACAGCTGAAAGTACTGAGTTTGCTGGGCAAGAGCAAAGAATAGCATTCATCAAGGCTTACTCCTAACCCATTAACTTCTGAGTTTGTTTTCATTTAGTCTGTTTAATTTAAAACAACAACAATGAAAACACTGATCTTCAACATTATTAAGAAGTTAATTTAGCAATGAAATAGGATGAGCTCATTTTCTCCCATCTCTGTTGTTTCTTTCCCTGAATATTCCTTCCTGCATTGTGTGTGTTTGTCAGTATATCACAACAGTTTTTCTATTCAGCAGAAGATGCTTGCAAATCCTACTTGAAATCTTGTGTGTAACTCATATGTTAGTGTCATTTATACGTATTAGTTAGATTTGTACCATGCCAATCAGCATGGTGAAAAATAAACAAACAAAAAAAATGTGCAAACCATTATTGTTGTTTAACACAACCTTCATAAAATAAACTGGTGACAATAAGACACGTGTTTGCAGGAATTATCAACTAATGTGTAGTTAAACTAATTCCCTGCACTTAAATGTTCTTTAGATGTTCGGAAAACAACAGACGGAGTGACAAACATTTACTAAAAGAAACGTTGTGTGATGAGTGACGTGGCTCTCTTGTAGCCCTTAAGTTGTGAAAAAACAAAATGTTTTGTTTTTTTTAAAGAACTGTTGAAGGACTGGCTCTAGCACCAACCCTGGTGTAGCATGGAAACTCCTGGCTGGAAAAGTTGTGTATAAAGTGGATGGCACCCTGTTACAAATGTAGTGGCTATAAGCTACTTCAGAGCATAGTCAGCAACTAACCTGAAGCTGTGATTTTTTTTTTTCATGCCAGAAAAGGACATTAAGAAAATCAGGCTAAATATAATATTAACTGTGTTGTCTATAAAGTACAGAGTTTTCAGGCTTCTCAACTTCATACCAAGCTCTGCAAGCTCTGTCTTGTTTTTCTTGAGTGAAGTCTTGCCAAGTGAACTGCTGAAGACAGATTTTGCTCTGATAGAGATCTCTTGTGAAAAGATCCCCTCAGAAATATTGGGATAAGGCAACAGAAGGAGAGAATGTCCTATGGGAACTGAAAAAAATATGGACAAATGAGCATGTTATCCAGCATAGTTTTGGCTGTCTGCTGTGCCTCAGCTCACACAGACTGCCAGACGTGAAGTCTTTCACTGAGTTTTACGGCATCCTAGGATCTTACTGTTTCTGCTGTGGCACCAAGAAATTCCTGGTATGGTTATAACTCTGATGTTATAAAATATTTTCAGCTTAGCCAGACATATGTGTTGTACATTTTAACAGAATCATCCTTAACTTAAAAAAAGCTTAACGTTGACTGTAGCATAAAAGTTAATGCATTAACAGAGAATGGGCTGATTACTGAACATTTGACAGTATAATACTCCAAAGAGCTGAACAAAAAAGTTTAAATATTTCATCCTCTTGTTAATTCTGTCAGGCAGAAGCTACATTTCTGGTCGGTCAAAGAAGTGATAATGCCAGACGAATGAGTCACATCAAAGATGCTGACAACTAGCAAGCACATATCCATCTTGGCAGCAACTAGGAAGGATGTGAAGTTTAGTTCAAAAGATAAATTACAATGGTACAATGTTCCATTATTTAGTTCTTTTTTTTACCATTTTATGTTTTCTTCAACCCACTAAAGACAGGTTTTGATGGGTAAGTCAATAAATCAGTTATGCAATAAAATTCCCAATGCCTGTCAAAGGAATGTCGACTCTTTTCTTTACAACTTTTCAGTCTAAAACGTGTGTACTTGACTGCCAAGAAACTTCATCTAACGGTATTCATTGAAGGCAAATCATTTTACTATACAATGACCTGAGTAATTACGATCAACACACAAAATAATTGTCACACTACATTTTGGACAATATTTTACTACAAATCTTTCTTATTTTATGGAAAATAAGGAGAAAATATTAAAATGAAGCTAAATGGAAAACCAAAATTAAATGGCTCAATAGTCAGTACTGACTTAATAAAATACAATCACTCAATAAGCACCTTGGGATATTAAGCTAATTTAATGAAACTGATAGAATTTGGCAGCTAGAAAGTAAAATAAAAAATAGGATAAATGCCTCCGAATGAAACTTGATCCACATAAAGTGTGATATGACAAAGTAAAATGAAATACAACAAACTGAATGTGAAGTTTGATCAGTGTTAATTTTGTCAAAAAAAAAAAACATTTTCCTTGTAGTTTTCATCAATAAACTTTTTTCAAAGGAAACAAGATAAAATTAAAACTAAAAGACTAAAACTATTTCAAAAATATCATTTTTGTATAATAAAAAGAAGATAAAGATGTTGTAGGAGGATAATTTCGAATCAGATCAGATCAACTTAAAGAGCACCAACTTTATGGTGCCTAGGCACAAAATCTGATCTCACATCTGTACTAAAAGAAGAGGATAATTTTAAGGTAATCATTTTTCAATAAATTCAAATGATCCAATCATTAATGATGAAAAAACAAGCACTAATTTCAGGAATTGTCACCATTCACTGCAAAACAAATCAAATAAACACATTAAATGACAAATGACTTATGTTTAATATGGAATAAGTAATTTGACCCTAATGGTCCAATTCCAGTAAGTGGTGCCATGAAGCATCTTTGTGTAAAAAAAAAACTGTGCAAAACCCCATCTTTGGTATTCCATGATCTTCTGACATTGAATTATTATGCCAGGATACTGTATTTCTTTCAGTTTTAGCCCCCAGGCGATTATGTGTTCTGGTTTATCTGGGCAGTTGGTAATGAGACGTCACAAAATCTGTCTGTGTTTATACATAGCATTTAAGCATCACCAAGGGGCTTGCTTGGGCTGACTCTTACCATTAAGAGTGAAAGCATGATATATGAAGTAAGCTTAAGAGAGTAGCTTGTGTGTGCTTTGACTGATCCCAAGACAATCCCAATTTAATTGCGCATTAAAGACCATGCACTGCGTCATTTATTACATTGTTTATTTATTCCCCTTTTCCTGCCCCATACACAAACATCCCTCCCACCCCACCCCCATCTGAGCTCTAATTAATCCTTCACAGAAATCTCAACTTCATTAACTTGGGCAGCTTTAGGCCCCAGCTGGGGTTAATTACTAAAATAAAAATGGAAATATTTTGTTCAGAGCAACCAAACAGAAGGGTGTGATTGTAATACAGACACAATGCTGCATGCATTTCGGAGGTCATATTTCACTTTGTCATTATTTGATGTAAAAAAGCTCAAATCCAAACATTATGAAAATTAATTACTTTTCACAAAAAAGGAGGAGGGTAATTTTATTAGTATCAATAAAGTCAGTGCAGTACAAATATTTAATCCTGATCAGACTAAAAAGCTAAATTTATGCCAAACAGCTGGTGAATACTAAATGTGTTGAGGCAAAATGCAAGATGCATGCTCCAGAAAAGGTTTACAGAAGATTTGTGCATAGTACAATTGACAATTATTCAGGAGTCTCAAAGATCAATGAAGGTCACAGAAATTCTAAAATAAGACTGAAGCCCAAAAACAACATCACATTTATGTCATTAAGATAAGCAAAAAAGGTTTTCTGCAAATGTAATGTGCTCCCCAATGATCTTTGTTAATAGGATTGTACATTCCTTTTGCAACATCTGGCTCCAATACTCAAGGGCTTCACATCCTCCATCATGTGTACACAATGCAAATATGTAGACTTAATTACACACAAAATACACACTAGCACAGGCATACATATGCTGACAGAAGCTGTATAATAGAGTTGGAGGGGGGAGCAGGGGGATGAAAAAAAAAGAAAAAAGCATTAAATTGGCTCAAAAACTTAACAGCTGTATAATATCTGCAATGGGTCTCAGTAGATGCATGCCCACTGCAAAGACTCAACAATTAATTATCCTGCTGCAGATTCCTGGCAGCTCCTTGCTTTTTTTTCTACTGTTGAGTGGACTCCTGCTGCTTCTTCAAAGATTAACATTTAAAAAATCATCAGCTGGCTTTTTTCAGGGTGCTCAATGCCTCCACCATTATTCCATAAGAATATGTTTCATTATCTCTATGTGCTTATTATCACCACCATGACTGCCATGGGACCAAGAAGCAAAACGCTTTCCTTGATCAGACATAGAAGGCAGGAGAATTATCAAGTGCCTTGAGACGACATGTGTTGTGAATTGGCGCTATATAAATTCAATTCAGTTCAATTCAGTTTTATTTATATAGCGCCAATTCACATGTTGTCTCAAGGCACTTCACAACAGTCAGGTTCATACATTCCAATTAATCCTAATCACTGAACAGTGCAGTCAGATTCAGTTATTTATTCAAATTGGATAAAAAGTTTTTTCTGTCTAAAGGAAACCAGCAGATTGCATCCAGTCAGTGACTTGCAGCATTCACTCCTCCCGTATGAGCTCATGTAGAGACAGTGGGACAGTCACTGACGTTTGACTTTGCAGCAATCCCTCATACTGAGCATGCATATAGCGACAGTGGAGAGGAAAAACTCCTTTTAAACAGGAAGAAACTCCAGAAGAGCCAGGCTCAGTGTGAGCGAGCCCCCATCTACAACGACCGACTTGGTGGTTTAGAGGAACAGAGCAGAGACCCAAAGAGAACAAAGAAGCACTGATCCAGGATGTACTTTCTATTGGAAGGAAAAGTAAATGTTGAATGGATGTAGGCTCCTTTAGTCGTTTCACCTAGAAAAAGAGAACAGATAAACTCTGAGCCAGTTTTCAAGGTTAGAGTCTGACAGAAGGAGGCACATAGAAGTTTAGTTACAGTAAAGCTCAGTCAATCGCCATGTCTAGGAGAGAGAAAGGGTTGAACACTAATAAGACAGGGCTATGTGGATCAGCGTTGGGGTGAGCATTAAGTTGTTGCTAGCAGAAGCTCGGACGATTTCCCCCTCTCCAGAAAGGTGTCACAGGTTTAACACAGAGCCAGGCCCAGGTGTAGCTTTTAGTTAGAGAAAAGAGAGAACAAAGTTAAAAGCTGAAATAACAGCAAATAATGCAAAATTGGAGAGTAGTGTGAGAATGTAGCGAACAGGGTGAAAGTGGTCATTATGTCCTCCAGCAGCCTAAGCCTATAGCAGCATAACTACACAGATAGTTTCAGAGACTCTAGGAACCACAAGGAAACCTGCAGTCTGAGAACGAAGTGCTCTGTTAGGAACATATGGAACAATCAGATAAATAAACTGAATTGAATTGAATTGAAGGACCCCAAATGGTCACTTTGGAAAGCGCAAGGAATAGTCAGTTTGTTTGTTATTGTTATGAAATTTGAACATGTAGTAAGTAGGACTTATGCCACAATTGATTTTTGAATCCATATCTTTAGCTCTTCACGTCCAGTTACATAAAACAAGCCAAAACAATTCAGACATGAGAAAAAAAGTTACATTTAAGTGTAATCCAAATTCAATTACTATAACATAGATAAAGTTACAATAGGTTTGACTGCATCACATCTCATTCATGTATTGTGATATTCAATAGTAATAATAAATATGCTTTCTGCTTAATTTCTTTGTCTTCAGGGTCAGGAGGTGCTGGGAGTCTGTCATAGTCATCATTGGGCAAAATAAGTTATTATGAAGCAGCAATTGCTACCACTGCCAAGCCAGAAGAGCTGAGCCCTGTTGTTATTTATGTAATTTACATATCATATACTACAGTGCTGTGTAATGTTTCCTAATTTATTCTCAAGATTCTTTTATAACAGAGAAATATAATTAAAATTTGAATCTGACTCAACTGAAATCCCACGTTGCAGAATGATGGAGGTAACTTCATGAAATCACAGAAACAGACCCAATAGTTAAGTCTTCCATTCCCCATTCTAGTTCGTGTATGAGATGCAATTCCAAAAGCAACATTAAAATGTATTACCAGAAGCTCAGTTTATATAAGGCTATAGATTGATTTGCAAATTTCAGTAAAGAAATCTACACAGAAACAGAGACAGACACCAAAACTGAAGATGACATTCAAAATTACTGAAAATACAGAAAAATATCTGTGCGCATACATATAAAGTTTTGTATTATTCAAGGACTGAATGCATATGAAAGGTCACCACATATACCTTTCATGAAAAAATGCGTATTAAACAGCTCTGGCATCACTTAAACACAGAGAGGATTTAATGGTTAACGCCAGATGTTTAGAGGACTTCACACCAACAGGCAGCATTTTTTTTCAGAGCAATATTTTACTAAATTGTTTTATCTCATCTTGTTCAATGTAGAGTAAAGGTTTGGGATTTTTTATCATGACTGTTTGGAGTACAATAAATCACTGAAAAAGCAATTCTTAAGAGAAATAATGCAGGCAGGGGGGCACAAAAATAGTCCCTATAAGCTTTTAAAATTTAAATGCAAGATATAAAAAAATATTAAAAATGTAAATGGTGGTAATATTATTCTATATTCAACAAAACACAAAACTGCTGACAACTGTTCTACATGCTTTGGCTAAGCGCCTGAGGTCTGTTAAATCATAAATGGCTGCTTATTGGTTGCAGCCACCCTTAAGGCGATAGAGCAGGGACAAATGCCAATTTAGTTTTGCAGCACAAGTAGAAAAACAACTGGGAGATAAGAATGCCCATGGTTGTTATTTTGCCACCTTCTCATTTTACATTAGGCATAAGTCCATCAGTTGGAACTGGCCCATGCCTACAAGCAGTCAAAGCAACACAAACATGCAACACACACCCACACACTGTACATCACTTGATAGAAGCATGCAGATGATGAACAAACTCTGATGTTTGGCCAGTTGGAAAAAGATGAATTTCGTTCCTAAACTTTGCACACAGTGAGAAGAATAGTTATTTATAACAATCTTCAATGCATTAATTGTAATTAATCTAACTTAGGAAACCTTTTTTTCATTTTAATTTAATAAAATTTTAATTGGACAAATAGAGGATGGCATTTGAGGTGCTATAGCATCCTATTTTTGTTACGCACAACATCAGAACTCAGTAATGTAAAATAATCATCATCGCCAAACAAACTCAAACACACTGTTGTAGCTTCATGGGACTGAACATAACTTAATTTTTTAGCTTCCAATAATTTACTTGAACCATTTATTTTTCAGGGTGGAGTAATTATGAAATCAATTTAAATATTGTCAACATCTCTTTGACAAAAAGCTTAGGGTACCATTAAAGACTTTTCCAATGAGGACAGGTTCTTCAGCTGAACAACATTTACAATTTAATAACTCTCAGCAGTTTAGGAGGAAAATAAATAAACTTGGACCTCAAAAGAACAAAATTATTTCGAAGGAGATTTGTAAGGAAAATGGGAAATTGGTTACCATCCTGGGTTTTGGTTTTCATTATTGTTTTCATTATTTCCTTCTTGATATTTATATTGATATTGACCTTGTAAAGTGCCTTGAGACGACATGTGTTGTGAATTGGCACTATATAGATAAACATTGAATTGAATGTTCTATAGCTCTTGCCATATTCAGTAAATTTCTCTGTTTTCATTGTTGTTAGTAAAGTGTTTTCATATCACTTCATCCTTAGTTAGTAGTTTCCTTGTGTCAAGACCTGTTTTTCCTGTGATTCCACAGTAATTTCCCCTTATTTTCATTGTTAAAGTATTCCGTTTACCACGTTCTGCCTCTGCACTTGGGTCCCTTACAGCGAACAAACATGACAGAATCTTGTTTATTTTATCTGGTACTGAAAAATGGGATTATAGTTGTCTTTGTGCTTGTAATAATTCTTTGTTTAATGATAAATTTTTTGAAAGAGATTTGTATAGTGAAACATGAACTTGAAATTAGGATGAGCAACAAAGCTTTCTGTTCAAATATGTTGACTAGTAAGGTAACTCAGGAGGAGGTGTAGAAAGTGTTGGATAAAGCCAAAACAAATAAAGCTGTGGGGATAGATTATCGTCATCCTCACCTGTCTGTGTTTCTGTTAATTGCATCCACCTCTTTTCCATGTTGTTTCTTTCAACTTAGTTGTATTGAAGTTTTGGTTTTTTGGCCCTTATTGTTGAGTCATCTGTTGTAAATGCTGTTGTAGGCCCTGTCATCATTACCATTGGTTTCTCCCTGGTTCCTGTGTTTCCTTTGTGCACTGTAAGTCATCCTCCTTACTATCCGTTCCAACACATGCCTGCTGATGTCCTGTTGCCACTTTGGTCCTTCACCACCGCAAACCTTGACATATGTGGACTCCCAAATGAGGTTCTTAAAAATCAAAATTTGTTAAAAATGATTAAAGAAATTCTGTATTTTATACCTGCTTTCAAAAAGGTATCATTCATTTATTGTGGAAAAAAAAAAATTAAGCAATTCCTAAATCTACAAATGTTGACCCTTGAATTTCATGAAGTATCAGCTTAATGAATACAGTATTTATATCCTGAAATACTTAATCACAGATTAGTTCTTTACTGAGAGACTGGATGAGCACAATGGTTTTTAAAAAAAGTCGAGTGTGTATTGATCATATTTATGTTTTGGCCACAGTAGTGATATGAAAAGAAAAATACTTTAGCTTCTTTGTTGATTTTAAGAAATCTTTTAAACAGATTAATACCTTCTACACTATAAATTATTAAATCTTGGCATTAGTGAATGTTTTTATAATGCTACCAATGCTCCCTATAATGATTCAGTTTTATGTTTACAGGTAAAGGAGACACAGAAGTTACAAATACAGTATTTCTGATCCTCCAGCAGCAGTACCAGGAATAAGGTTGATACAATTAATGACACCACCTGAAAAAAGAAATAACAACAAAAACCACAGAAGATAACCAGAAATCCATATACCATTACAGCTGGATTAGCAAGTTGCTCATTAAAAAAGATGGGAAAGGCTGAAAAAAGAAAAAAAAACTAGAATAGTCTTTTTAATTAAGTCTGTTATTTTATTTGTTTTGTCCTTGGGTGTTTTAAAGATGAGTTCACAAAGTTTTATTTTTGTTACCATTCTTAACAAAATATATAAAGTAAAACAGCAACTTTTAAATATGTTGTAGATACTTTGAGCAACAAGCTTATATTACTAATGCTGCTGATGTATCTGCAAAAAATGGCTACCCAAAAGCTAAGAAAATACAATATTCTTCATAAAACCTATCTTTGAATCAAGTAGAGCTATTACCAATGATTAGGTTACTCATGCATCAACAGGCGACATAAAGGTAACATGAGAGCAATGGGTATACCAAGAATAAACCAAAGTGAATGTGTCACAGGAAATGAGGTTTGAAATGGTTAAATTAAAGAAAAAAATAGCAAAATTATATCTGAATTGGAGAAACGTAATATTAACTTGTGTAAAATTCTGGATTCTCACTGCATTTTATCACAAGTTAATTACTTTCTGTGACTTTTTTTCTGATCAGTATAATTTACCCATAATGAAAAAGCAACACATTTTATAAAATGCAATTTGTAAACATGTTGTTTTAAGACAGGAAAGATAAAAACATATATATAAGCCAGTTTTTAGTGCAGGCTCTAAAATATATATCTGCATGGTGTACAAAGAAGATTTCAGCATCTCATTACTTAACAGATTAAAATCTAAGCTGAGTATTGCAAAGAACTTTTGCAGCAAGAATGTTTACCATGTCAGGTGCTGCACAGTGTCCTCGACATTTAGAGAAGACTTTATGCATGGATTTAGGGGAAAATCATTAGAATTTAAATTTATGCAAATCCTGCCAGGGGAGCAGTGTCAGATTCTCAAAGACCAGCACATTCTATTCAGCAATTAGTGTGAATTGTTCTCTATTTTCTGAAACCTGTAATTGGAACATACATGAAGAAGAAACTGGAAAAAAGCAAGCAGTTGACTTTGATGAACAATTCCTAAAATCTTGTTGTTGCTGTTTTATGGTATTTTAACTACAGATTACTAATAATCAAAATTCCACCAGCTTTACATCTGGGGAGTTGAATCTGAATAGAAAAAAACAAAACTAAGTCTTTAAATAAGACACATCATCTGTGAACAACATCGTTTTGGCTCAATAAGGACAGTTTTCCTGGCTGGTGGTTGCACTGAGAATCCAGGCCGGACAGATGCATAACCAACACCCCTTGTTAAGCCCGACGGACCTGCCGGTGGGCCTGCTGGGCCACGCCCTTTTTTGCCGGTCTATAAAACTAGGTAAACCTCCACCAATTTCTTTTTTCTTAAATATATTGCAAGAGGAGGCTTAAATCTTCACAGAAAAATTCCCCAAATTAGTTTTGCACAAATACCTTTTAGTTTTATAGCAACTTAAACACAGGTGATGACATTTTAAGGTCCCGCAGACATTGCTGACTCTGTAAACAAAACGGTACAAAAAGCACCTTTCTCTTTGCAGCACCCACCTGTCTCATATCATAACAAACAAGAGACACTCACCTTTCTAACAAGGCATAACTTCAACAATCTTTCTAACAGCTTCTCTGCTGATGTAATTTGTTTGCACTTTACAGTCGGCTGGTTGCTGTTCGCCAGCTGCTAACTTGCGCGCTACTTCGTTAGCTTCCAGTTATGTTTGCAACTGTACATTTTGATGATACACAGGGTAAATGTCATAACCAAAGGCTATGTCAAATGCAGAAGGACTCCCAAAATAGAAATCAGCACTTTTATTTGACCAGATTCCCTTTTAATTCGTTTTCATGTGGTGAAAAATAATTTGGTAATGTTTTGGCACCCTTTGCCTAACTGCCATTTTTGCCTGGCACATTGCCGTCTAAAACTTTTGTGGAACATATATGCTTCAATTTATTCAGTCCAAATTTGCTGCAGTTACAGTGAAAATTTAGATGAACGCAACCTCGGGTTCCCCTAGGAATTCCAAAGGATTTTCTTAGTGTTTTGCAATGTTCATTTAGAAAAAAACTTTTGCCGAGGCTCAAAAATGTTTATTTTTTCTTTATTTAATCACAAATAAATCAGACATAGTAACAGTTACAATAGTGGTTCCACTTTTCTTTTATGTCTTACCTTTACACAGGTAACAAACGCATGTAGGCCTTATAACTGTGGAGCTATGCTTGATTTATTTAAGGTATGTAATTTAAGGCAGAAATTGCTCTAAAACCCCTTAGGGCTTAACAGGTTAAGTAGAAACCCAACTGGATGAAAACCTATACTTTCTACATTCAGAAAGTGGCAATAACACAGTGCAATGAGAACCAAGAAGCAAAATGGTCTGGCAATACATCAAACATTTGTGAAGGTTGTGCTTGCAAAGATTACATGTAATGATTGTACAAACAAGCTGAACAAGGAGATCAGAGGAGCTAAAAGAAGCCACAACGAGTAGCTAAAAAGCAGCTTCTCCGCTAATGAACCAGCAGCAGCTTGGAGGAGTTCAAAGACTGTTACTTACTCCAATATTCCGTCCCGAATGTGATAACCCACGATTGGCTGACGACCTCAACAGCTCCTTCTGTAAGTTTTTACAACCAGGCATTCACACCTCACTCAGACCTGTGCCCCCCATCAACAACTCTACAACCCTGCGCCCTCTTTTGTCCCCCTGCCTGCACTAAAGATCAATGAGGAATGTGTAAATAGGCTCTTTTAGTGTCAGAAGATTAGAAAAACTATATGACCTGATGGTATTTTCCCCGTCTACATAAAAGCCTGCACTGACAAACTGGCTCCCATCTTCTCTCAGATCTCTGGAGCTGTGTGAGGTTCCCTGATAATTCAAACTCTCCCCTATCATCTCCATCATGGGGTTAAATGACTACAGACCTTTCGCCCTGACGTCTGTGGTCATGAAATTATTTGAGCAACTGGTGGTGAAGCATCTCAAGGACATAACAAGCCCCCAGCTATACACCTGCAACGGTCAGCAGATGATGCAGTCAATCTGGGACTACACTTCAAAGTGGACCACCTCAACCACCCAGAGATATATGCCAGAATTTTGTTTGTAGACTTCAGTTCTTCTTTCAACACCATCAACTCAGACATCCTCCAGAAGAAGCTTACCAAGCACACAGTGCCGGCCTCCACCTGTCAGTGGATCACCAGCTTATTAACTGACCATCAGCAGCAGGTGAGAGTGGGGAGCCTCTCCTCTTGTACAAGAACCATCAGCACTGGCACCCCCAGAGGTGTGTTCTCTCCCCTCTTTCTTCTCCCTGTATACAAATCACTGCACCTTAGCAGTCCTGTCTGTAAAACTCCTGAAATTTGCAGATGACACCACTGTCATTGGTCTGATCAAGGCAGTGATGAGTCTGCATACAGACAGGAGGTGGATCGGCTGGTCCACTGGTGTGATCAGAACTACCTGGAGCTTAAAAAGCTGAAGACTGTGGAGATGACGGTGGACTCCTGAAGAACTCCCCTCCACTCTTCCTCCCCTGAGCAACATTGTGTCGACTGTGGATCACTTCCAGTTCCAAGGAACCATCCTTTCTCTGGACATGGGGTGGTCCTCTCACATAGACAGTGTTCAGAAGAAGGGCCCAGCAGAGACTGTACTTTCTGCAGCAACTCAAGAGGTACAACATTCCACAGGAGCTGATGGTCATCTTCTACACTATCATTATTCAGTCTGTCCTGTGCAAATTACTGTGTGCTTTGGTTCATCCACAAAACAGGACAGGTCCAGACTGCAACGAACAATTAGGTTTGCAAAGAGAATCATCGAGGCAGACGTTCCCTCCATCCAGGAACTGTACAGGTCTAAAGTCAGGAAAAGAGCAGCTAACATCTCTGCAGCCCCCGCCCAATCTAGTCACAATCTTTTTGGACTTTTACCTTCAGGTTGAAGCTACAGAAAGCTATTTGCAAAAACCAGCCACCACAGAGACAGATTCTTCCCCCTGGCTGTGTCTCTGGTGAACACAATAAACACTCTACAGCCTGAGTGGTCAGCTACTCTGCTGTGAAACAAAATAAAGCATAATTGCACATCACAACCTACCTTTCTTTTTTCTTTACATACAAAAATGGGCTGTACATACACATACATACTGCTCCCTTACCCTTATTTTTTTGGTCATATATACTCATAGTTAATGGCGGTACAATGTGACCGCTGGAAACCAAAGTTAAATTCCCAGTTTGTCCATTGTTTAACTCTGGCCATTAGATGTGTAATCTATTCCAACTGAATGCAAGAAATTACTGTTTAACTAACTCTCTACTTATACTTTTATCTTAGCTGGTATGAATTAGGATTATAAATTCTGATGATTTATCCCCAAGAAATATCCCAAACAAAAATGCTACATTGTATTCTGTGGAATTTATTTATTTTTTAAATTGACATCTTTACAGATGCATAGCCTCTCTAATGAACAAGCTGTGCATTGCAGCAGTTTGATGCGCTTATTGTTTTATGTGGTTCACTTGTCCTCTCTGGACTCAGAACCGCCTTAAGAATCCCAAGTATTCAGCAAATCCTGCTAGTGTAATGGTGTGAGCTACTGACGGACCTGGTGAGATCTCAAAGTGCTAAATAATAGAACTATGAGGGAAGCAATTACACAACTAAACAACTTCCATGCAAATAAAAACATGCATAGTAGTGGAACATGTTTCTAATACAGATGCAAACAAGCAGTCAAGAAGGATTTATTTGCATTACACAGTTAGCCTTGCAAAGTTACATGCCAAAATATAAAGTCAGCAAGATTCAGACAACTTTATATGTCTCATTGGGCAATTTGTTTTTTAACTTTCAGACCATACCTTTACGTCTGACAGCAGCTATCAGATATGTTATTTGCAAGGAAGTATTTTGCACACATTCGGCAGATGATGCTCCAAATCCCCTAATTAAAGCAGAAAGACAAATGCTTTTTCTAGTGTAAGATTGTCAGTATTACTGAATAAAAGTTTGTGGGACGGTGTGTGATTTATAATTATTTACAAAGAAATTGACCACTCAGCCCTTTTTGACCATTAATCTGCTCCGCTGGAGTTTGATTAGGTAGACTGGTCCCACAGCTGTACATTATCTGCTCCTTGCTTTATGAAAAACGGAACCCTCTAAAATTCATCTTGCAACCCAAAGCACGTCAGCTAATTGACAGTCAAACAAAGCTGAGAAAGCTGCAGTCTGCTGCACTGATTGATGGATGAACATGAAATGCAGCCTGCCTTTTCCCATTGTGTGCCTATTCAATCAAACCTTGGCCAATGTGGCTGGCCGGCATCAATATGCATGGAGATAGCCTGTCTCCTCGTTTCTTCACTTCTGTGTGAAGTGACAGAGTCTGTTTTTTTTTTGTTTGTCAAGGTGCTATCCATCTGTCCACTGGCAAGAGAGTGGCCCACCACACTTTATTTTCACCTGTTTGAGTTAGAAAACAAATGCAGAGTATTATTAAAACTTTTGGCTTTAAATTAGATGAAAGAGTCTATAGGTAACTTGATGCTCCTTCCAACAGAATATTTGAACAGATGTTCTGAGCAAAGTCATTGTGACTCAGTTGTGTACTGCACCTGTCAGCATTAATAACACAGTAAGTAGGTCAAGAAAACTTCATAGAGAGTCATATTTTAAAGACAAACAAACTAGCTCAGTGGTTGAAAAAGTCCGCTCACAGTGTCTAAAAAGGGTAGGGGGTAAATTTCCTGACAGTTTGTATGGTGAGTATTATTTATTGTGTTTTGTTTTTTATTTAGTTTTTCATTTTTGTTTCAGTTTTAGGGTATTTATGCATAATTATTAATTTTGGGTATGATTCTCTGGATCTGACTGGAAGGTCATCCAGATAGAATTCTGTTGCAAAATACAGTCATACTGAATAAACCAGAATATCCATTGCGATGAGGCTCATTTGTCAGATTAAAGTATTACAAATAATACTTGTAATTCAGAT
The DNA here is from genome assembly GCA_036173005.1 of Crenichthys baileyi. NCBI lineage: Eukaryota > Metazoa > Chordata > Actinopteri > Cyprinodontiformes > Goodeidae > Crenichthys > Crenichthys baileyi. Next base: position 136,480 of record JAHHUM010002134.1, on the reverse strand, counting down.
AATGTTTCTGTATTAGAAATGTATTTATTTTTGGTCTGATATAATATTCCAGTCTTAAATGTCATGTTTTCATTAGCCATATGGAGAAAATCATCTTAATTAGCAGAAATAAAGGATTGAAAACATTGATCTGCAATTAATCTATTTAATGTGTTTAAATTATTGAATTAAGTTAAGTTAAGTTGAATTAAGTTATATAATTTATATAATTTACTGCATATGACTCTATATACAGCACATACTGACCCAATATGATTAACTTAACATTTCAACTACAATTCACTAAGATTCAATGTTTTTCAACAATAATAATTATCAAAAATAAAAATTTGTTGGCTTTTTAATAAATAGTAAAATTATTGACATTAACAAAATGAAGTTAACAAAAACTAGTCTCACCGTTTTACAACCTAGTGACATTTGTACTGCTGAGAATACATTTAGGCAATGTCTAAATTTGTAGATGATGCAAGAAAAGATTTTTCAACATCTAGAATTAGTTTTAGACGTTTGTTAGAAGTCTAGTTGTAGACCTGTCTTAGCTGAGACTGACTAGCACCAAAATAAAAGGTTGATATAGCCATCTTAGAACCCTTGGCTTTGTGGTCCTGGGCTTTTCTAACCTCGCTATTTGACATACAATTTTATTTTGATGTCTATTTATAGCTTTCAATGTTCTCTTGCCAAACAGTTGGTGCTGCTAGTAAGAAAAAAAAAACACCTCACAACAGGTAACCCAGCAGAAAAAGAACCCCACAGGGGTTCATACACAAACTTACAGTTTCATCTAAATGGACCGGATTTTCTCAAATGCAATATTTTATAATGAATACATCTAGATTTCATTAAAAAAAACTGCATAGATGCTCCACCAATGCACTTGATACATACATGCATGTTCAACCCATTAAATAGTAGAAACTGATTATTGGGTAGGAAAAAAATCACATATATTTAATAAAAACTCCTTTATATTGTTTTCTACATTTTTGAGTCCTGTATCATTTCCTATCAGGAACAATGGTAAATATAACAAAGTGTAAATATACCAAGATTATGGATAAGTTTGGGCCGAATTGTTGAAACTATTCAGTCAAACATTTCCACGGCGCAGTTTTATATCATGGTCTTCCTTTTGTCCATGTTACCATAGGTGGAATATTAATACTTATCCAGCAGAGAAGCTCTCTTTGTCAAAGTCATCTATGAATAGAGTTTACAGAGACAGTCAAGAACTTATTTTTCCTCACACTCTCCAACATGTCTCTGTGGTACTCATATGTGTGAAAACTGATTAATTATAATATAGCTTGTATTTTGTTGTTAAAGTGCATAAACTCACATGAGTGTAAAACTCATAGCTAAAGGCTGCACAGTTGGCTGGGGTCTCCCGGCTGGTAGTCTTTCCGCATAGAGTTTGCATGTGCTCCCCATGCATGAGTGGATTCTTTCCAGGTACTCTGGCTTCTTCCCATAGTCCAAAAAATGACTGTTAGGTTAACTGGTCTTTCTAAATTCCCCTTAGGTGTGCATGGTTGTTTGTCTTGTGTGTCTCTGTGTTGCCCTGCGATGGACTGGCGACCTGTCCAGGGTGTACCGTGCCTCTCGTCCATAGACTGCTGGAAATAGGCACCAGCTCCCCTGCGACCCAGCGTGGAAGAAGCAGGCATAGAAAATGGATGGACGGTGGATGTAAAACATATTGTTGGAAACGTTATGATTCAGATACTTTATTGTGTCTGTGACAAGACAATATTCAACAGGGACTTTGCTACAATGTCACCTTGATTAAAATAAATTAGCAAGGTGATGCCTATCTCAACCAAGTTTTTCTGTCAAGGTACAGTAATTACTTGTTTGAAAGTATACAACATATATTTCCAGGTTTACGTATTTATACGTAAATGCATATTTTACATATATTTTTTTGACAACTTCATGCAGTACCCAAATTATTAAGCAACTAGAGCTCTGCATCCAGTGAATTAAATAGAATAAAAGAAAAATACTAAGTTGTATTTCAAATTCAGAAATAATTAGAAATCCCATTTTATAATAGAACTAGAGAACAAATGTTCTCTAGTTGAAACGGACATCTGTCAGTACATTTGTTGCTGGCACCCTTTAATGCTTGAATAGGTTAATCTCTTTTGATGTTTGTTTTAAAATTCAAGTGATTAGAGTGGGAGATGAAACCAGGCATGTGATAGGTGATAAAAAGCCAAAAGGGCAGACAAAGGACACATTTCAACAGACTGCAAGCATTTGATGAGAAGACATTATGTGTGGTGTGCAGCCATCAGGGTTCTTTTTGCTTCATTCCCTTCTTAACCACTGTCAAAATTAGGCCAGGCATAATATTCCTGAAAACTACTCATACAACGGGTGAGAAAGTCTGCCAAAACCACCTTACACTTAAAAGGCAGTGAAACCAGGTGAACCTTCTGGCAGCACAGAGTGAGGACCAAATTACCCCTTGGGTGAGTTGACCCCTGGGAGGTCAAGAGAGAGGGAAGCTCACCAGAGCCCTGCGCTGCCCCTTCCCCATGCCACAGCAGGCTCGACACATCCCTGGAAGTCATAGGCCACCTGAAGGGAGCCCACCCCTATGGGACCTGCCCTATTCACTGACACAATAAACACCTACAGTACCGAGGCCATAGCGCTGTTTGCAAAAAAATCACTTGATCCCCTCATAGCTACAGTGCAGAGTGTGCTAAGAAGGAGGCTTCTCAGGATGTAGATTATGTTTTTTTATTTATTCAATTCAGTTTAATTCAAAATTACTTCATTAATCCCAAAGAGAAATTAAATGTTCTTGTAGCTTGTATTATACAGGTTTCTTCATACAGCCATTGTAGATGCTGATGGCTGTGAACAGGAAGGATCTCCTGTAGCAGTCTGTCTTACAGCAGATCTGAGGAAGCCTCTGACTGAAGACAGTATGTTGTTTTACGACAGTCTAATGAAGAGGATCAGGGTTCTCCCTAATGTTCTTCATTTTATGAAGAATCCTTCTTTGCATCTCCACTCCAGGCTGTTGTCCAGGTGAACACTAAGGTACTTATTCTCCTCCACCACCTCCAAATTTCTCCCATGATGGAAATAGTGTTTCATCTAATCCTCTGTCTGTTAAAATCTGCAATAACCTCTTTTGTTTTATACACATTCAATATGAGATAATTGTTTCTACAACATGTCACAAAGTGGTCACCAGGGACCCACTAGCTCCCTGTACTCTGCTTTTTCTTAATCTCTGATACATCCCACTACTGGAGAATCATCCAAATATTTCAGCAGATGACAGGAGTCTGTCTTGTACTGGGAGTCTGAGGTGTACAGAGTAAAAAAGGACTGGTGAGAGCCCTTGTGGTGCTCCTGTGCTACTACCTGACTACCTGATTAAACACACAACCCTTCAGTCTCAAAAACTGTGGTCTGTTTGTCTTTAATCCAGGAAATTGTTGAGGCCTGAGTGTTCTGGGGTTTCTGACAAAGCAAATCAGGTTGAACAGTGCTAAATGCGCTGGAGAACTCAAAGAACTTGATTTTCACAGTGTTGCCTGCTTTGTCCAGATGACAGTGGGTTTGTTGAAGAAGGTGTATGATGGCATCTTTAACTCCATTTCCAGGACACTGCGCAAACTGCAGGGGGTCCTGAATGTTGCTTGTTTGTTTACTCAGGTGAGCCAAGAGGAGTCTCTCTAGGACCTGCATGATGTGGGATGTCATTAAGAACTGATGGGTAATTTTTTCTTTGGTACTGGAACAAGACAGGAGGTCTTTAATACTTGGAACTTTCTCCTGGGTCAGACTATAGTTGAAAAGATGCTGTAGAGTCCCACAGAGCTGCTCTGCACAGGCCTTTAGGACTCTGAGATGATCTGGACCTGCAGCCTTACTCTGGTTCAATCTCTCCAGTTGCCTCTCCACCTGACTTCTTGAGACACACAGGTGGAAAGGGGAGGCAATGGGAGCATCAGCATCTTCTGATTTGGTTGGAGACAGATATGTAGAAGCAGAAGGGTCCATGGCTGTGGTGAAAGATAAAACATTTGAGGTGTGACAGGAAACCTTTGGACCAAAGGAGGGTGGGACGTCAACAGAAGGATCCTGAGATTGTTCCTGAATTGAACCTATCAAAGAATATGTTCATTGGCTGTGTCTTGACATCTATCTGCCTGATCATCCTTCTGCTTGAAGCCTGTGGTCCTGTTCATCTCTGACTTTTTTTTTTCGCTGGAGCTTGCTCTCCAGCTTATTCTTGTACTCCTCCTTGCTGTCTCTTATCTTGACTTTAAGTTGCTTCTGTATACTCCTTTAAGAATTCCTTGTCTCCCTCTCTGAACACTCTTTTTTTCTTGTTAAGCAGGTCCTTCAGGTGACTTATGATTCCGGGTTTGTTACTGGTGAAGCATCTCACCATTCTGGAGGGGATGGTGTTTTCTACACAGAAGCTTATATAGTCTGTTACACACTGAGTCATGGCATTGATGTCCTCTCTATGTTGCTGGCACAGTGTGTCCCAGTCTGTAGCCTCAAAGCCACCTCACAGGGCTTCTTCAGCTTCCTGTGACCAATTTTTTCACAGGTCCCTTTGTTACAGTTTGCCCTTGAACATGGGCTTAGATGTCAAGTAGAGAAAAACAAGATTGTGATCTGATTTGCCAAGAAGAGGTCTTGCTTTGGAGATGTATGAGTCCAGAGATTTGCATGAAACAAATCCAATGTTTTGACAAACTGTTCAAAGGTTGGAATTGTGGCAGAGAATGAAGTATGGTTAAAATCACCAGATTCTGCCACAAACGCATTGGGGTGTGGTGTCTGCCGCTTAGCAACAACTGAGCTGATGACATAACCTTTGCCGAAATAACACGGGTGAACCCTCTGGGTAAATAATATGGACAAAAACGTACTGCTAATAGTTCACACTTCACAGTAATATGTCCTGGATTACACCATCTGTTGTTCACAAACACTGCTAATCCACCTCCTTTGCGTTTGCCGCTCCTCTTTAAATCTCTGCCTGCCTGCTCATATTGTGAGAAAGCCTGGCAGAAAGATGCTGGAGTATATAATGCTGGATATGATCCTGCACCCATGTCTCGGTGAAACACATAATACTGCATTCCTGATACTCTGGCTGGGTCCTTTGTAGGACTTGGAGTCCTTCCTAATTGTTTCCCAACGACCTCACATTGCCAATCATAATTGATGGAGGAGATGGTTTAAACCTACTCCTTCTCTCTCTTCTATTTGTTACTGTTCTGCATCCACAAGGGGTTGAGGTTGGGGTTGTGGCAGCAATTTAAACATCCAAGATTACGCTGATTTTGTGAAAAAAATGCAACATAAAACCCTTTTCTTTTTACAGCAGTCCCGATATCTGGTATCGTTGCAAACTGGAGAACACTGCTTTTATTAGGATGAGAAAGATCATTATCAAGGTGAGCTTGGGTGGGTGGGGTGGGAGGCGGGGGTCTATTTCATGAGCAAGTTACGGTGTCTTATTTCAAGTCAAGTCAAGTCAAGTTTATTTATATAGCGCTTTTTAGCAACAAGGCACTCAAGGCGCTGTACAAAAGGAAACACATTACAATGATACAGAAAATCAAACAACAGAAGTAATTAAAAAAAATGAAGAGAATAGAATGATGGATAAGAAAACAAAAGGAAAACTGGACTGAAAACTTAACTAATAATGCTTAGATGACACATTCAGATTTACGTTACATGTCTGCTATTTCAACAATGTTGAACTTCTTTTACTTTCGCATTTACTGTTGTCTGGGGCGTATGTTGTGTAGGACATCTGCAACAACAGTCACCCCCTTCCCCCCTCTGCTCCAGAACACAGAGGCTGCATGTTTGTATGGGACTGATTCAATGCTTGTTAGTTTGATTCAGAATCAGAGTCACTATCACCTTTATTGGCTAAGGTTTCCACAACCACAATATGTCAAAACATTTAAAGGGATAAAAATAAGGAGCAGTATGTACAAGGGTGTATATATTGTCAATCCATGCAACATTTATTAAATACTAACAGCTGAATCAATAAAAAAGTAAAATAAGTATATTGTCACATTCTGGGACTAAAAGACTGGAGAGGCCTGTATGGAGTCACATTTTAACTGTCTTATCTTTTGCAGAAGTATAAACTACAAGTGTAAACAAAGAAATGATGTATGATGATTTTCTAGTATTAAATGAAATGAGTGATCTTTGTTTATCAAGTTAAAACAGAAATGATTGAAATATGATTGACAACTGATGATTAAACTAAAACATTATGGTTCAGAGATTATTAATCAGCTATATATGAAAGTGATATAATGTTAATCAGTTTTTATGTATGAAAAAAAAGAATGAAGTGATGGTTTCATAACTGTGTTTAAAGTAAAAGCAGAAAGCTGAGAGTGGAATGTGTAATACTGTGTAAAGTTTAAGGTTGAACAGATAAGGTAGAGAACTGCATGCTCAGTATGAGGGATTGCTGCAAAGTCAACGCAAGTGACTGTCCACTGTCTCTACATGTTCATCCGGGAGGAGTGAATGCTGCAAGTCACTGACTGGATGCAATCTGCTGGGTTTCCTTTCCTTAGATAGAAAAACCTTTTATCCAATTTGAATAAATAACAGAATCTGGCTGCACTGTTCAATGATTAAGATTAATTGGAATGTATGTTCCTGACTTTTGTGAAGTGCCTTGAGACGACGTGTTGTGAATTGGCGCTATATAAATAAACTGAATTGAAACTGAATTGAATTGAATTGAATTGAATTGAATTATGCTGACTAGGAGTGACGAGAACCGACTGCGTGCTGAAAGCGAGCCTTTTGAAGACCAACAAGCAACGCAAGGAAGGGAGGAACAGGCTAAAGCCAGCTGTGTACTGACTACTGATATCTTGAAGGCTGAAAAACAGCACAAGAAAGTCAATACGACCATGACTAAGTATTGAGCAATAACGTATAGTGCAATAATGGAGAAGCCTAACAAAGGGCTGACCAGTGAGACCATCTGCACTGTAAAAGCAATGCCAAAAAAGGGAACTGCGGTTGTTTCCTTGCAGAAGACCAGCGAAGAAGATCGGATGAAGAAAGATGCTACAGATGAAGCAGAGGACCAGAGACACAGCCCAGCTGATCAACTGCATTAAAAAGAGGATCAACCCATGTGCCCTGAAAGGACTGTGCCTCGAAATTGAGAATCTGATTTCATCTATATCCTTTTTACCCAGACATCTGAAGTGAAGTCGATCGGTGAACAACTGATTGGTATAAGTTTCAGGCTTCTGGAAGTTGTGAATCATCCCCACTTATACCTCCAAAGTTCCTGTTTGACCATCAAAACCTGGAGCATCAGTGCCTGTCCACTTAGAGGAAGAAAACTGAAGATTTAAGTTGCATTTCCTTCAAGAAAATCCGCTCGTTGTTTCCCGAAAGAAACATCCCCATCGGGTGCATGGATGAGGTCCGTCTTCTAAGCCTCTCCGAACTGGATAGTTTCAACATCAGGGAAAGACAGGTTAAGTTGATTGATTCATTTCTATTATTGAAATGATTATGTGTTGCTGAATTTAAGCCGTTACTGACCCCTGCAAGAGTGTTATTAATTAAATAAAGCGTATCAAATTATAGATAAATTGTGGACAGTCAATTATTTGAGTCACCTTGTTTTTGGTTTTTCGTTGGTGGCAAAAAGTCTTGTTGCCTGGTTCTAAGAGATTTTAGGAGGTTTTTATAGGTTGCCTTTAGCCAAACTTGTTAAAATAACGCACTTGGGGCTCGTGCCGAGTCATTAAAATTAAGCTAACCCATATACCGAGAGCCAGTTGTAAGATTAGGGAATGAGTAGCCGTTAACAGAGTGACTGTCGAGGAATGGATGACTGCTGTTGGCTACTCAGTTGTCCAGACCACCAGTTGAAGAATTGCGAGACTTCTGCGTGTAGGCTGTTAAAGGTTAGGCATGTAATTTCCCGACACCAACTTAAACAGATCTTTTCAGTAAACCTGCTTATTAAGACCTTTCAGGCTTAGCACAGTTTTGCTCAAAATATTGAAATGCACACAACATCATGGGTGACATACCAGAGTTCAAAAGGACAAATTGTTGGTGCACCTCTTGCTGGCGCATCTGTGACCAAGACAGCAAGTCTTTGTGATGTTAAAGAGCCACGGTATCCAGGGTAATGTCAGCATACCACCAAGAAGGCGAACCACATCCAAACAGGATTAACTGTGGACGCAAGAGGAAGCTGTCTGAAAGGGATTTCGGGTGCTAACCCCGGATTGTATCCAAAAAACATAAAACCACGGCTGCCCAAATCACGGCAGAATTCAATGGGCACCTCAACTCTCCTTTTTCCCCCAGAACTGTCCCGGGGGGGAGCTCCACAGGGTCAATATAAATGGCCGGGCTGCTATAGCCAAACCTTTGTCACTCATGCCAATGCAAACGTCGGTTTCATGGTGCAAGGAGCGCAAATCTTGGGCTGTGGACAATGTCTCTGATGAGTCCACCTTACTGTTTTCCCCACATCCGGGAGAGTTACGTGGGGAAAAGCCCCAAAGAGCGTACCACCCAGACTTTTTTGCATGCCCAGAGTGAAGCGGGGGTGGATCAGTGATGGTTTGGGCTGCCATATCATGGCATTCCCTTGGCCCAATACTTGTGCTAGATGGGCGCGTTACTGCCAAGGACTACCCGAACCATTCTTGAGGACCATGTGCATCCAATGGTTAAAACCTTGTATCCTGAAGGCGTGCCGTGTATCAGGATGACAGTGCACCAATACACACAGCAAGACTGGTGAAAGATTGGTTTATAAACATGAAAATGAAGTTGACATCTCCCATGGCCTGCACAGTCAAAAATATTTTGGCACTTTGGGTGTTTTGGGGGACGAGTCAGGAAAAATTTTCCCCCCACCAGTATCACGTAGTGACCTGGCCACTTTCCTGCAAGAAGAATGGCTTAAAATCCCTCTGACCACTGTGCAGGACTTTTTATATGTCATTCCAAAACGAAATTGACGCTGTATTGGCCCCCAAAAGAAGGCCTTACACCATACTAATAAATTATTGTGGTCTAAACCGGGGTTTTAGTTTCATTGTCCAACCCCTGTTTTTAATATATTATATATATATAATAATATATATTAAATTTTATATATATATATATATATATATAATATATATCGCCATTATATATATGTTTTACCAATAAATTAAGTGGTACTTGTCATGAATATACTTTATTTTTAAATTTTTTTCTAAATTTAAACATAAAAAAGGTATTTTAAATATTTTAAATGGCTGATTATTGAGCGAGAATAAAATTAAAAGATAAACAAAACAAGAATATTTTGAAGAAAACTAGCTTATAAGCCATCAGGAATATATAAAGTGGTAAATGAAAACCATGTGCAGTTATATACAGTGGTGATAGCGGTGTTAACCTTTGGACTCCATTTTTATGGCTTCACAGCTCTGTGTGTCACGCTGTCATGGTTGCTAGGCGACAGAAGTTACGCTGAGGTAAGTGCGGGAACATCTGGTGAAGGCTAGACTGTCCAAATTCACACCCGATTACTTCCGGCCACCCGACCTATGTAGACCAGTCCTTCGAACGATGCAGGAGCTGAAATTGGACACAGCACTCAGGCACTCCACCAATAGATGGCATTTAAGGTTTGTGCAAAAAATTTAAAATAAGAGTGGAAATGTTTAAAATGTTCAGTAGCCTATTCTTTCAAAAACATTTCCACGTCTCTTCGGGAGAAGTTCTTGTACAGTTGCCTTCAGGTTTCTGGAGTTAATGAGTTTTAAACACAATGATAAATAATATAATGCAGGGCTGATTAGTTTCTAAGATTTCTGCAAGTTTATGCAAACCTGAGAATAATTACTCAGCATTTTCCAGTGACTGATGCACACTTACATGTCACTGTTTAAGCCATTATTCTTTATTTTTTATTAATAACAACATGGTTATTTCATTTAAATGGCTACATAAATGCTTATTTACATATTTATATTAAATAAAAATACTGGTTACTGGGCCTCCCAAAATTAACCCAATCATTAGCTGAACTGCATCTGTTTAGGGGTGTACATTCTGCACTCCTTTGGACTCCAGAACATGTGTCTGCATTGTTTTTTGGTTGACCATATGGATATTTGTTAACTTTCTTTTTTGGAAAGATACCATAACAGCAGCTTCTAAAACTCTCAAGGATAAGTGTGAGAAATATATCATCTAATCTTTACATTCCTCTAAGAAACAGAACAGTAGATGAGCTCTTGCATTGTCACGATCTGCCATGTTAGTGTTTTGAGTTTGTTTATTTTTCTCAGTCAGGTGTTTTTCTGCCTCGATTTAGTAGTCGTCATGAGGTGTTTTTGAACCGCTCTTTGTCTGACCCGTCACCTAGAGCCTGTTTGCCATGGGAGATCCTACCAGGGGCATTCAAGCCCCAGAAAACATAGCCTCTAGGATCATTTGAGCACTCAAACCCCTCCACCACGTTAAGTTGGCACGTGACGTCGCCCGGTATGGCGGAGCCGGGGTCCCACCCTGGAGCCAGGCCTGGGGTCGGGACTTGTCGGAGAGTGCCTGGTGGCTGGGTTGCTCCTCGCGGGACCAGGCTGGGCCAAGCCCGAACGAGAGACGCGAGACCATCCCCCAGTGGGCCCACCACCTGCAGGGGGAACCGTGAGGGACCGGTGCAAAGAGGATTGGGCAGCGGACGAAGGTGGAGGCCTCGGTGAAATAGACGGGCTCGCCTCCACGCACAGCATGGGCTTTAGAACCCATCTCCTCGAGAGGGGCTGGACTCTCTCCTACTCTGGAGTGTCCCACGGGGAGAGGCAGCGGGCTGGAGTGGGTTTGCTTGTTGCTCCCCAGCTCAGCCGTCTCGTGTTGGGGTTTACCCCAGTGGATGAGAGGGTTGCATCCCTGTGCCTTCGGGTTGGGGACAGGTCTCTGACTGTCATTGTGCGGAGTACCCGGCCTTCTTGGCATCCCTGTCGGGGGTGCTGGATAGTGCCCCTCCCGGGGACTCTATTATTCTGCTGGGGGACTTCAACGCCCACGTGGGAAACGACAGTGACACCTGGAGAGGCGTGATTGGGAGGAATGGCCTCCCCGATCTGAATCCGAGTGGTGTTTTGTTATTGGACTTTTGTGCTAGTCACGGATTGTCCATAATGAACACCATGTTCAAGCATAAGGGTGTCCATCAGTGCACTTGGCACCAGGACACCCTAGGCAGGAGGTCAATGATCGACTTTGTTGTTGTATCATCAGACCTTCGGCCGCATGTTTTGGACACTCGGGTGAAGAGAGAGGCTGAGCTGTCCACTGATCACCACCTGGTGGTGAGTTGGATCCGCTGGAGGAGGAGAAAGCCGGACAGGCTTGGCAGGCCCAAGCGCATAGTGAGGGTCTGCTGGGAACGTCTAGCGGAGCCCTTGGCCAGGGATGTATTCAACTCTCACCTCCGGGAGAGCTTTGACCAGATTCCGAGGAATGTTGAAGACATAGAGTCCGAGTGGACCATGTTCTCCGCATCTATTGTCGATGCTGCCACCCGTAGCTGCGGCCGTAAGGTCTGCGGTGCCTGTCGCAGCGGCAATCCCCGAACCCGGTGGTGGACACCAGCAGTAAGGGACGCTGTCAAGCTGAAGAAGGAGTCCGATCAGCTGTGATTGACTTGTGGGACTCCTGAGGCGGCTGACGGGTACCGTGAGGCCAAGCGTGCCACGGCCCGGGCGGTGGCAGAGGCAAAAACTCGGGCCTGGGAGGAGTTCGGTGAGGCCATGGACAAGGACTACCGGTTGGCCTCGAAGCGATTCTGGCGATTCTGAGTCCGGCGCCTCAGGAAGGGGAAGCAGTGCTTCGCCAACACCGTTTACAGTGGGGGTGGGGAGCTGAAGACCTCGACTGGGGACATTATCGGGCAGTGGAAGGAGTACTTCGAGGATCTCCTCAATCCTGCCATCACTCATTCCCTGGTGGAAACAGAGGCTGGGGACTCGGGGTTGGACTCTTTCATCACCCAGGCTGAAGTCGCCGAGGTGGTTAAAAAGCTCCGTGGTGGCAGGGCTTCGGGCGTGGATGAGATCCGCCCTGAGTACCTCAAATCTCTGGATGTTGTGGGGCTGTCATGGTTGACACACCTCTTCAACATTGCGTGGCGGTCGGGGACAGTACCTCTGGACTGGCAGACTGGAGTGGTGGTCCCCCTTCATAAGAAGGGTGACCGGAGGGTGTGTTCCAACTACAGCGGGATCACACTCCTCAGCCTCCCTGGTAAGGCCTACGCCAGGGTATTGGAGAGGAGAGTCCAGCCGATAGTCGAACCTCGGCTTCAGGAGGAGCAGTGTGGTTTTCCGTGGAACACTGGACCAGCTCTATACCCTCTACAGGGCACTCGAGGGTTCATGGGAGTTTGCCCAACCGGTCCACATGTGTTTTTTGGACCTAGAGAAAGCATTCGACTGTGTCCCTCGTGGTGCCCTGTGGGGGCTGCTCCAGGAGTATGGAATCGGAGGCCCTTTACTAGGGGCCATCCAGTCTTTGTACAAGCGGAGCAGGAGTTTGGTTCGCATTGCCGGCACTAAGTCGGACCTGTTCCCGGTGCATGTTGGACTCCGGCAGGGCTGCCCTTTGTCACCGGTGCTGTTCATAACTTTTATGGACAGGATTTCTAGGCGCAGCCAAGGGCCGGAGGGGGTCTGGTTTGGGGACCAGAGGATTTTGTCTCTGCTGGCCCCCTCTAGCCAAGTCCTACAGCATCCGCTGGGACGGCTCTCAGCCGAGTGTGAAGCAGCTGGGATGAAGATCAGCTCCTCCAAGTCAGAGGCCATGGTTCTCGACCGGAAAAGGGTGGCTTGTCCTCTTCAGGTTGGATGGGAGTTCCTGCCTCAAGTGGAGGAGTTTAAGTATCTCGGGGTCTTGTTCACGAAGGAAGAATAAATGGCCGGGCTGCTCCAGGAAGAATGGAGCGGGAGATCGACAGACGGATCGGTGCGGCTGCCGCAATAATGGGGGCGCTGTGCCGGTGCGTTGTGGTGAAGAGAGAGCTGAGCCGAAAAGCGAAGCTCTTGATTTACCGGTCGGTCTACGTTCCTACCCTCACCTATGGCCATGAACTTTGGGTTATGACCGAAAGAACGAGATCCCGGATACAAGCGCCTGAAATGAGCTTCCTCCATAGGGTGGCCGGGAACTCCCTTAGAGATAGGGTGAGGAGCTCAGCCATCCGGGAGGGGCTCGGAGTAGAGCCGCTGCTCCTCCACATCGAGAGGAGCCAGTTGAGGTGGCTCGAGCATCTATACCGGATGGCTCCTGGACGCCTTCCTTGGGGGGTGTTCCAGGCACGTCCCACCGGGAGGAGGCCCAGGGGACGGCCCAGGACACGTTCGAGGGACTATGTCTCTCGGTTGGCCTGGGAACGCCTTGGGCTCCCCCCGGAGGAGCTGGAGGAGGTGTCTGGGGAGAGGGACATCTGAGTGTCTCTGCTGAGTCTGCTGCCCCCGCGACCCGGTCCCGGATAAAGAGGAAGACGACGAGTACGAGTACGAGTGTTTTTCTGTTCATCCAGGTCATTAGATAACTTCTGTTAGTTGTTACTCCCTAGATTCTTCTGTTTCATGTGTTTGTCATGTATTTTCCTATAGATCTGTTTGTTATTTAGTCTAGTTTCCTTGTTTTCTGCTCAGTTCTTTATGTCCCTGCTTTCCCTCTGCTCATTAGTTTAACTAGACAGATTTCCCTCAGTCTCCCTATAGCCTGTTCCACACCATTGTCATGTTTCCCCTGATTACCTGTCTCCCTGTTTCATTCGTTCATATGCAACTTCCCTCAGTATATAAGCTTGCTGGTTTTCATCGTTCCCCACTAGTTCCTCCTGTAAACTTCCCTAGTTACAACCCTGTTATCTTCCCCGAGTTCTTCCCAGTCTGTTACCAGTTGTCAGTTCTCTGTTTTGTTTTCCTGGACCTGGTCTCTAAAGATTGTTTGCTCTCATGCTCAGCACTCTGCCTCCCTGCCTGTAAGAATTTTGTTCATCATCATTAAACTCTTAACAACTCACCATGCAGCCTCCTCGCCATGTTCTGCACATTGGTCCTGCCTCAAACCACCCAAATATGACATCCATAGCCTACCGACAAAAATGTTGGCCTGGCAAAATACTTAGTGACTTTCCATAGGGTAGGAGTGCTATGTACATAATTAGTCCACATATCTAGCCTGACATTGTTTAATCCTTTCAGTGAGCATCTTGCTAGAATAATGCATTAAAACCTGAAGTGTGATGTTCTTTTGGTTCAGAGCCTAATATGCCTGATGAGATTTGAGGAATTCCTGGTTCTGCTGAACCAGAGCACCACAATAACCTATTTCTTTGGTTGTATGCTTTCTCAATTTTGTTAACCCAGCAAAAAGACATGAAGTTTATTGTGGTGGAAGTTTTGCAGAGAAATGTTTCACTCACTGATAGGGCTTTTAAAAATAAAATTCTTACTAAATACAGTAAAAAAAACTCCATTGTCTTAAATATAGTATTAAATTGTGCTGTAGATAAATAAATTTATTTTCTGTTTTTTTTTCAGTATTTATGATAATTTTCTTCATCTTGCAAACCAAAAATCCATCCCACAACGTAGACCATAAGACTGACAGCATTAAATCAGAAAAGTGCTATTTGCTTCTACTTACCTATTACTAATAAGACCAGATCTTCTGGCTGCTGTGATTGATTGTTTGATCTTAATGATTTTTCTATGCAGTCAGATTAGGAAAACCTGGCTCAAGGAACTAATCTCAGTAATAACATTCACTGAAATAGTAACAGAAACATTTGGCTGCAAGGAAATGGTTATATCATCTCTGCTTTGATAATGCCTGGCAATCTTTCTCTTATCTAATCTTTCGCTTATCTTACCTCTTCTGTGTTCGTTCGCTTGTCCATGTTCAGTGTCAGTCAGTCTATACTGCTTCTTTCATGGTGGGTCGTGGGGAAGCTGGAGCCTTTCTCCAGCAGTCTATGAGCAGGAGGCGGGTACACCCTGGACAGTCCATCGCAGGGCAACACACAAACAACCATGCACACATTCATTCACACCTAACAGGCATGTCTTTGTGGGAGGAGGCTGGAGTGCCCGGTGAGAACCCACGCATGCATGGGGAGAACATGCAAACTCCATGCAGAAAGACCCCCGACCTGTGATAATACTTGAATACAATACTTATTACGACATTTAATTTATTTACCAACACTTTTAATGGATATAACCATTGTGTAAGTGGAAATAGTGTGTGAACTGCTTCTCATTGCTTTCTTATTTAAATTTCTAGCAAACCAGAACCATGTATAGATCGTTACATAAAGTTTCTATTTATGTAGTTTTTCTTAGACATACTTTTTACTAAAACTTTTGTTACATCAGGAAGAATATATTTTTTTCTTTTGGTAAAATGTTGGAATACATTGTTGTAATGTAAATCAATATTAGCACATTGTTAAATTGGGGTGTAAGGTTAAACACTAAAATCCTAAATACTAAATCCTTCATTCTTCTTTAAAGTTGGTATATTTTGCCTGAACCCAAGCACTATAGGATAATAGAGGCAGATATTTACCTATTCAGTCCAGGGCTGAAATTTCTCTATGTTGTTGGGAGGTCTCTTTGTGGCTGACAGTGTTAATCTGGGCAGCTATAAAAGAGCTAAAATGCTCCTCTCATGCAAATGATGGCAAACAGGAGAAATAACAAAAGAAGAATGGGAACAAAATATTGCATATTTTTTAAAGAGATGGCAGTTTACCACGCTTATTATGTTTATTTCTCAGTCACTACAAGAATACACAAATATATGAAATTCGTGAAAAAAGGAAATACTCTAAATTTTCTTTCTTTCTGTCAAAACATATCAAATCAGAGCAGGCCTGTCCCATTTGGACTGGAATGCCAAACAGTAGACTGAAGAGTTTAAAACTAGAGTAAATGCCAGGGATGGAAATTCAAATGTTATAACAGCTACCCAAACGTTTTACAATCTACAGTTTGTTTCAAACACACTTTTCTGTCATATTTCTCTTGGTTTCAAAGTAACAGCAAACACACACAATAAAACATTCTAATTAAATTTGTTTTATTGAAAATCCAATTGTTTCTATTCATTCTGTAAAAGAACTGTAATGTAAAAGAAATGTAGCAATGTAGAATCATCTGTCTTTTTTTATAAGAATCAGTCATTAACTAATCAGAACTATCAGTTTTTTCTTACACATACTGATATGTAGGGGCAGACTGCCATTGGTTTCGGGTCAGTTTACCCCTTAACCAATTCATGCTCATGTTTTGTACTCACTCTTTGCTATGCAGTATAATTATAGTTTCATCCCTTTCCCTTTGGTGGTTTGCCAACCTATCTACACTAGGAATGTAACCACACATCAATATTCAGTTCTTCTTCTACTGAGAAGGCTGGTTGAAACAGTCTAGTGGCTCCTCAGGCACATTGCTTCCTCTGACAGTTCATTAATGAAAACTGAAAGCTGTTTTCCAGTTCAACCTGCAAATTTGCCTCTATGGTTTCTGATTGAACAAATGTACACCTATGCACACCTGACATAAAATATAATATTATAAAATATACAATATATGCGTTGGCAAGATACCCGTTAGTTTCTCACAGAGACACCAAACTTACAAAAATGCCTTAAATCTGCCACGATTCCCACTATATTTTAAAATTATTTTCACCCCCACCTATGAGTGGTGATATGTTGGTTTGTCAACAGATTATTTGAATGAAGAAAAAGTAGAATAGCATTTTGAGTGACACAGAAGTCCTTGTTGACCCTGAGGGCTAGCTTTGCAGTGAAGTGGATGTTCAAGCAGAATGGAGAGTAGGCATCCCACTTTAACTCTGGCATCTCCACTTTATTCTATATTGCTCCCTGGATACATTTCTTTGAATAGTAGTTTCTTTTTCCTTTACTTTTAGAAGTTTTTCATCTTCAGACTGCATCTTCACATTGACACAAATGAGTGTGGAAAGAAAGGCAGAAAGGGATTGGAACGCAGTGAATCCCATGCCCATACAGCAATCTCTGACCATCTTGAGCTTCTCTGACAGTGATCAAGTGTGTCTTACTGAGACAGCTTAGGTGATCGAAGTTTCCACAGTGGCAATTCGTCATTCTATCAGGCAGCACTAAGATGACAAGTACTTTTAATGCTTGAGTCAATTTTCTACAAATTCATCTGTAACACAGTTAAAGCAGTTCAGTGTTCTGTGTGATCAGTTCCTTTCTTTTCAAGTGGTAAGTCAGCTTAGGCTAAAGGAGTAAATAAGACACCAATTATGAGCAGGTCTAAATAGTAGCGCAGATGATGCCTCTGAGTCAGATGTTCATCAACTGTCAAATTTCTCCCGCAGCTGCCAACCTTTCAGCTCCACTCTCAAGCACAATCATATTCACTCAAACTTTTCTATGCAGCAGAATATAACTATAGCTCAAAGTCTACTCTTACTGGGACAACCAGATTTAATTTTTGACCAATCACATCAACAACAGCAACATGCCGATATGTCATCACTGATTATATATAATTATTTCTGTGAGGAAGAGATTTAAGTAATTTAGTGGGTAAGCTGATGAAACCAACTACATTGGAGGAAAATTAAACCCACTGAAGAAATATTAATAACATTAGGAAGAACCAGGAAAACTAATAGGCCAATCTGTTTGTTCCTATAATGAGAGGACAGGCAGAACCAAAAGGATACATATTAGAGGAGGAGTATCATTGAGCGATCACAGAAGCAAAACATCTACCGTATGCATGTCCCACAGGACTATCCTTGCCTGGGTTAAAAACACTTTATAAAAGACAACAGAATCATTTATTGAACTAACATCAAAATTTAATACTAAAAGGCATTCCCATGTTGTTTCACATTCACATTCACATTGTCTTTCCAAATGGCCTGATAGGCCTTTATTGTTCCCATGTTGCTTTTATTATCTGGAGGGGATTGTGTTCTGTTTCACTTTGTGTTGAGTTTCCTTTTCCTTCCTTCCCACTCCCTTATGTTGCCTCTCTCTATTTCTTCCCCCTGCTCCTGGCCTCCATCTGTTTCTCCAAGCATTTGACTTGCTCTTGTTTTCCCATTTTCTGTAGCTTTACCATCATCCTCGGGAGATTTTGACATGATATTAAGTTATAGTTACAAGGCAATATTGTGATGTTGTTCCCCAGGGAAATCTCTGAGCTCTGGAGTATGACATTTTTACTAGAGGAGGCAGGTGTCTGCCTTGCTGAACCAAACAACGATATATTTAATTTTCAAAATGGATATGTAGTACCATATTAGAGCCACTAGGGATTATCATTCTGGGATGAAAGAATCCACCTTTTCCTTCCTGTCTTAGCCCAAGAGGATGGTAATTCATTGACAAAATGAGCTATGATGCCAACAATGACAGGTGTGGGCATAACCAGGTGTTGCCTTGCGATACTGACATAAAATTTATGTCTCTCATTTCACAGTGAGAGCGTTGTCTTTACCAGCTGCTGCAACCTTGTGAGGAGAAAGTTAAGAGGTTTTAATTAGGAGTAAGAGTGTTGTTAATCACACATTCATTCCATCTTGCATAACTGTCTTACTGAGAACTTCTTTCTGCCAATTGACTCCTCCTGCTCTCCTTTCTTGTCTTTGCAATACCAATTTAAGTACCAGAGAATTTACTCCGTTGCCTGCTGGGAAAGGGAAAGCAGATTTGTTAATTCGATGTATTGCACTCCCTACTCCCTTCATGTCTCCCCTTTACCCATCTCCCACATCGTTCAGCATGCTTTCATCTTTGATCTAGGACCCCCGTGAGGAGAGGTATTTAAAAAAGAAGACCCCTGGCAGCTCGTTCTGATGGCCTGGATTTAAGTGATTCGATAGTATGTTCGCCAGATTACTCCCTTAAACAACTTGGGGAACAACGAGGGGAAAATTTTCGTATGAAAAGCACCTGGGTTCATTACTATAACTAATTTAATTTTTCCCTTTTGTACAAACAAGATGATGAGGTCATAACTTAACATAGAAACCTGAGAAAGAGGCTGTTGCTGCTGTCAGGTTGATAAAGACATGTAATATGCTTAAGTTCCCCAGATACATGAGAGGAGAAGGACTTTAATCTTCAACTATAACGTAGCCAAGTCTCATTAATATTTATTCGTGGGTAAAACATAGCTTAGCCATGCTAATGTCCATTCACAGCCAACTGGTGCCACAGTACAGTAAACATAAGAAATTTTAATCCTCAACTGCAATGTTACTTTCCCTTTACAACAAATATGCATGTAATTATAAGATAGCTAGGGCTCATCCTGGATTACCTTCACATATTCAGAATTCCAATAATGGTTGTGAGAGTTGGGTTAAGGGTTGTGTTGAACCTTTTAATTCTTGTCTTTTGTACTTGGCTATGAATAACTATTAATAAGTGCCATAGGCAATTATTAACAAAATTTGTAATTTTGATCAAAATCACCAAATCAGGGCACCACCTGATTATCAGAAATTAAGAGTCAAACACCTCTCAGTCTCTGTCAGCTATTGTTTTATGAATACCTACCTGGTGAGGTGTGGTATTACAAAAATCACTGACAGATGGAGTGAATTTGCGCACAGGTGTTCTCTAATAGCGAGCCCTGCACACATATACAGAATAAAACACATACAACTTCTCTCCAAAGACAAAAATGTATTAACAGAATACTTCAACTTCAAGTTAAAATGCATCAGTCAACAAACTCTTTAACTAGACTTGTAACATTCAACTAAACTACTAAGTAAAAAGGAAAAGAATAAAGATAACTACAGGAACAGGAAAAAATAAATAAAACTGAAATCAATAAAAAGATGCTGTGAAATAACAGTTCAGTGTGAATATGAATGTTTTAGAACTAAGGTTTCTTTTAATGAACTGGGATTAAGGTCAAATTAGCTTTTAAACTAATTAATAACAACACTTGGTATGCGTTCAAGAAAACCAGCTCACAATGCAAAGCAGAAGGGAAAATAAAATATCATTTTAATAAAATAATGTCTTAAATTAATTTGCTAAATTAAAGATTAATTAGCTTTTGGACTACTGAGTCTTGACATTAAGTCAACTTGGCATCACAGGGTCTCCTAAAATGGTGGCTTAAATCGTTTATAGACTCACAAGATGGCTAACAACAGGATGGCGAAGTGACATCACATCCGGGACCGGCGGTTCAGTTAACAACAAAGGGAAATATTTAGCAACCCCTTTTAGACTGACATATACCTTATAAATACCATAAATACTAATATTAATGTGTGTATGAGCGTTGGCGTTGTGCTACACCCCGATCGGAGTGCGGACAAAAGGAGTAATATAATGAACACAAAAGAACTAGTTGTTACCATATTAGCTTTAGAGGAGCTTTAGCTTCAGCATTAGGGATAACAGAGACACAATTTAGCATGTTTAAGGAAGTGTGCAAACATATTTTATGCAGGTTAGTGATAGAGGATGGGAAAACAGATAAAAAAGAGCAAACTCATTTGACTGGCCAATCAGTGTTTACAGCACTTACTAAAAAAACAATTGTTGCAGGAAGACATCTGATTGGACCAGTGAGTGGAGCAGGTCTAATGAACAGAGAAGACATGGCAACTGGGGCAGGTGTCTGTTTTGAGCATTTACTCATGTAGCTCATTTCAGCCACTTGCATGTGGGATCTCATTCTTTCGGTCATGACCCAATGTTCATCCCCATAGGCAAGTGTAGGAACATAGATCGACCTGTAAATCGAGAACTTCGCTTTTCTTCACCACAACGGACTGGCACAGCATCATCATTACTGCAGCGGCCACACCGATCATTCTGTCAAAACCAGAGCCAACAGAGGCAGAGACTCTATTGCCCCTTTTCCACTGGCTCGTTTTAGCCGGCGGAGCTCCGCACCACTCAGTTTCGCTCTACTTGGTACGGTAACTGTTGTGTTTCCACTGACCCCCAAATGGCTGAAGCTATGGCGACTGAAGCTCCGCCTCCAGCCATGAGTGTAGAGCACAGTGCTGTGTTACATTGTCACATTAAAGTAATCTGCATGAAATGATAAAAATAAAAAACAAAAACATAAATAAACTAAGTACTAATAACGTTTGTATTAATGTATCTGCAAGAATGTGTTATTTATGTTTTTATGTTTAAAATGATCCACTGGGATAATTATCGGGACCACAGCCCAGCCAGAACATATAAAATAAGGCTCCGGGGTTCTGATGTTAGGGGGTTTGGCAGGAGAAGCAGAGAGGAGAGACGCTGCTGTCTGGATGGTGAAGCTCCGAAGTTTGCCTGAAGAAGTTGAATTTTGGGCTTTATGAAAAAGTTTTTGTCTTAGCCATGGCAATAACAAGGAAAAGGACTTAAAAGCGCAAAACCACATGAAATTAGTTTTAGGCTGGATATTCGTGCTCCGCGGATTCACCGGGGCTTTTCTCCCGTTTGATCCGAGGCAGGCAGTCTGATTACGGGCAGCTGCTCTCTGCCTGCTCCCTCCTCCTGCAGACGCTGGTTCGCTAAAGGACTGTAAATAAATTTCCGAACCAAACACGTTGTTTCATGGTGGTTTCGTTTTGTGCGTTTTGGGGGAAATGTTTGTGCCTCTGAACAGCTGATTTAATGCGTGATCAGCTGGTTTGGGATGTTATTAAATACAGCGCTCTGCCTGCATGTAATTCAGAAAAGTGATTTGTCCTTTTTCTTTTCTGTCAGCCTTCAGGCATGGTTTATGAGCCGTAAATGGTAAAATTGCATGTTTGACCTGCTCCGGCCACTGTGGTCCTTAATATTATTGTAGTTGCTCATGAGTTTTATTAAATTTTCCCTGCACTGTCTCAACGAAAACCTTCTCATTTCTCCTCCTCCCACAGCCAATCAGTGAAAAGCAGTCTGGTCACGTCACATGTAGTCCCTACTCAGTCCCAGTCGTACCTGCTCAGGAGCAGGGGCCAAAAAAGTAGGTACCGGTACAGAAAAAACTGTAATGGAAACGCTCACAAAGCGAGCCAAGTGGAGTCGAGTAGGGCCAAAACAAGCCAGTGGAAAAGGGGCATAGGTCTCCAACCTCTCTCTGGTCAAAGCTCTCCCAGTGGTGGAAGTTGAGTATATCCCTGGCCAAAGGCTCCGCCAGACATTCCTAGCAGAGCCTCACCATACGCTTGGGCCTGCCAAGTCTGTCAAACCTCTTCCTCTTCCAGCAGATCCAACTCACCACCAAGTGGTGACCCGGTGGACAGCTCAGCCCCTCTCTTCACCCAAGTGTGCAAGACATTGGGCCGAAGGTCTGAAGACAAAACTACAAAGTCGATCATCGACTTCCTGCCTAGGGTGACCTGTTGCCAAGACCCCAGCAGAATGACAGAGTCCCCCGAGAGGGGCACTGTCCAGGTCCTGCAACAGGGACGCCAAGAAGGCCAGGTACTGCACACTACTGCTTGGCCTGTAGGCAGAAACAACAGTCGGAGACCTCTCCCTGACCCGAAGGCGCAGGGATGCGACCATCTCATCCACCAGGGTAAATCTTGAAGACGAGACAGCTGAGCTGGGGGGTGACAAGCCAACCCACCCCAGCCTGCCGCCTTTACCCGTGGGCCACTCCAGAATAGAAGCTAATTCAAACCTCTCTGGAGGAGCTCAGTTACAGAGCCCACACTGTACATTAATATCAAGCAAAAAAAAAAACTTAAGAAAACCTGAATTTCAGCCCTTTTCGATAACTTCATAGAAATGCATTATCAGAATGTTGTATTTTTTAGTACAAAAAAAACAAATAATGTTTTGATCATTTGAAGACAGTAATGCCTAACACAGATCAAGGATTTTAGAATTCATACACAGACTCAGCATTTGGTAAAAGTTGAAGGCCCTATCGGTGTGTTTAGCAAAATGCAAACCTTCCAGGAATTGTGAGAGTAGTTAACTGGGTTTAGGCTAAGTATATTGTTTTAGAAATCGCTGGAGCATGTTTAACTGTCAATAATCTGGCATAGTAAAGTGGCAGGGACCAGGCCTATACTGATTGGGGGATTTAGAATGGTTAATGGAGCGAAATTAAGCCAGTCTAGAAGATGAAAAGAGACACATTAAAAATGAATGCAATAACACAATTTCTAATGCATGCTAAAAAAAATTTTTTTTCAAAAATACGTTTTCCAAAAAACATTTATTTCATTTTTCTACCATAATACTGTTCCGTAAGGAGAAATTCCTGCAATGATGTTTAGAAGACAACATATGGCTGACAATGTTACAAGCAAGCTGAGCAGGAGGCTGTAAGAAGCACTGCTTGTAATTAGACCTGCAATTCTTGTGATGTGCAAAATGATTCACACTGTAGGCTTAAAAGTAATTCACACATCATATTCAGGTTCCTCATATTTTTATAACTGCAAAGTAGAAAATGTAACAATTTATTATAAGGTACATTCTTATTAATGTAATTATTAAATTGGTATTTAGACCAAAATTTTGTGTGTACCAGGTTGTTGGTTGTAAACATTTATCTTCATTGAAAATCTGGTCTTCAAACATGGTGTTCATTAGGAAATATTTTCTTTTGGCAACTTTTTAGTGTTCAGGAGCAGCTTCATATTTCTTTCTCATATAATGTTCCCTCAATATAACCTGCCCACTCACCTTCTGTAGAGCATGTTTGACTTTCAGCCCATCCAGAGGAAAAGCTTTGTGGATGTGTGTAAGTGAGCATGTATAGATCAATCTTCTGATGACTGATACACTTTTGGCAAATACTCCGGTCAGGGAAAGTCTCTTCATATGAAGTATTTGCAACGAACATGTGCTAATCCATATTAAAACTAGGATTAAGTTTGCATGCTTAAATTCCTTTTTTGTTACATTTTGTTGACAAAAAGCAAGTCAGGAAGCAGTTGGGCAAGATTTAAATTCAATGAGGAGAAACCCTCTTCTAAAGATTAGTCCAGCTGTGCAAAATGCTTAGAAAAAGACTGTAGGTTGTAAAGCAGATGAAAATAGAAAACAAAATATTGAAAAAGCTACATCTAATTTTATTGCAGATCAAAACATCTAAAATGTCACAGGATCTTCTTTTCAAAGGTCATGGGTGGTTTTTAAATTAAATTATAAATATCACAAGCCACCAGTGAATAAAAGCATGATTTTAAGTTCTTGCTGAAAAACAAAACATTCGCATTGACATTTTAATATGCTGAAAATGTACCTTTTTCTTGAGGGCAGAATACAAATATATTGCAGATGATTAGCTGAAGCAAATTGTTACTATGGACTACAGTTTTTGGAAGCATTGTGGTAGTTTTTACTCTGATTCAGTAAAAACGGGATTACTCCGGTCCCCAAGTTATCGGAACAAAGGTGGATATTATGCATAAGACTCAGAATGCTTTTATGCTGGATGAAAGCTGTGGCAAACCAGTAGGAGGGTAGCTAGATAAAAGTGCAGGTCTAGAGACAGCTGCTGTTGGAAGGATCAAGCTGTGAGTTACTAAAAGCTTATCTGAGAGACCAGAAAAAAAGGATAGATTAAATAAGTCAGCAGTTTGTAGCCGGCCAGTCTCAATCAACTGTTTATTATTAGTTATTTGCTGACAGAACAAAACATTTACCTATAGCGAATTATCAGGTCTGTTGGTTATTTGAAAAGCTAATGAAGTATAACCATGTGGTAGGAAATCACAGTTCAGAATAAATATCATGCAAAATGTAAAATATGCACATACTGATTGCCTTTGAAATTTATATTTATAGTAGCACCCCAAGTTGTTGAGTTAAATATGTCACACATGATTTTAACTTGTTCCTGTAGATCACAGTCGGGATAAAAAGAGATCCTTTACTGTTGTTCAGAAAAACGGTAAACACATATTTACAAACCCATTCAATAAATTAGAATATTATTGAAAAGTTCATTCATTTCAGTATCTCATTTCACTATGTGAAACAGCTTTTATTTCTGTTAATTATGATGATTTTCTGCGTACTGCTGAAAAGATGGCATTTAAGATTAAAATATTACATCAGACCAATAAATAAAAATCTATTTTTAGTACAGAAATGTGGGCTTAATAAAAACCTATGTTAACTACCTGCTTAAAGGTTGTTATTTTCAAAAGATAGATTTAATCTGACAAATGAGCCTCATCAGAACATACATTCCAATTTATTGAATATGACTGTATAAGTTCAAGCATGAATGCATTTTTTAAACAAATGTATTAAAGAAACAAACTTATGTGCATCCTTTTTCATCTAAATCACAGACTTACAAAAACACAATGACATGTGTTGGGTGATTGACATGACAAAAATGAACAGACTTACCAATCACTCAAATATTTAATCAGTCTAACGATTCACTTTGACTTCCTCCTGATACTTTGACACTATACTTTTCTTTGTTTCCATTGTTTTTAACACAGCCACTGAATTTAACTGCTGTGTTGTGACAAACAAGTACATGTAAGCTACTCATTGGATTTAGGTTTATTTCATGATCAAACTCAAACACGACCACACTCATTTACTGTACATTATTAACAAATCACATCTTCATATATTACACTTCCTTCTTTTATGTTAAACTTAAATATACCAACTACATTTCACACTCATTCAACTACTACCGCATTATTTGCTTTCAAAGTATGCTATAGCTTTGTTTATATATTACAAAAAACAACAATAATATTTTTAAAGACTGGTTTTGTCAATTTTGATTTGCTGATGTGCTGTCAGTTTAATAAATATCTGTTATCAAGTTAAACATCTATTAAACATGAAAATGTCATCTTTGTGTCAGAAAAAATAGGCCTATTTTTAAATCCAATTTAATACCATAATACATCAGACTGCAATATACAATAAAAAAAAAAATACTTCATTCTGGTGTGGCCTTTTTTACATGTGGTTATTACACAGAAGCAAATATACATCGATTCTGTTGCTAAGAAACTATGATTTAATTCATTCGGCCAGCAGTGCACTAACAACCTGATCAGCCTGTAGAAACTGATTAAAGAGGCACAGAATGTCTCAGCCACATTCAGTGCAATGCGTAACTGCGTGGTATATTTATTTACTTACACGGGGGGTAAAGATTCCCACATGCACGTGAGAAATGGTCCTGCCCTTGTTTTATGCGCGTCACATGTGTCCAATAATACAACTACACTGCAGAGTTGGGATAATTGCTACAAGCGAACAAGAGCCCAGGTGCTCTGGTTGTGAGAGTATGTGAGTAATTTCTTCACTAAAAGCGGCAGCCTCCATGTTTGGTCTACTTCTAATTATTGACTGAGAGCTTTCCAAGATGCTATGTGGCATAACAAGGTCTTGATTTTGAAGTGTCCCTAGTCTGTTTATGCTTGTCTGAGAGCAACAAGCATACAAGAAAAATGAAAAACAATAGGTTAAAGTTAGACTATATAACATAAAAGTGTCCATAAAATATAAGGTTACTGTAAATTATGCAGCTTCACATTGCATTTTAGGGACAGTCTTGTTTACTATGCCAGAGAATTTTTTTTTTCTTTCTGAAACTGCTTACATTTATAACTTACGTACCTATACATTGCTAATGGCCATAGGACAAACATTTTAATATTTTCATAAATTTTAAAGACAGATGTAAAGATCTGTTTAATATGTATTTTTTAAAGTCAACAAGTTAAACCAATATTTAATTGTATTAACTCAAAACCAAAATAAAAACTGATGGTCAACTAAATGAACAAATTGAAGAACAGAACAATTATAAAGGTTAACTTTATTCTCACTGGTTGACATAGTTTAATTGAGACATGTTCAAAAATACTGTTATAATGAGGGTATGTTATGAAGCATCAAATTCCTAATCCACAATGATATACTCACCGGCCACTTTATTAAGTATACCTGTTTGGTTGCTTCTTAAAAGAATTAGCGAGAGGCCAATCACATGGCAGAAACTAAATGCATTCAGGCATATAGACATGGTAAAGACACACTGAAGATCACCAGCTGACAAATCTGCAGCAACTGTGGAGTGACATAATTTCAACATAGACACAAATCTTTAAGCAATGTTACCGACATCTTGTATCAACAAGATGACACAAACATGTGTTGTCATTGATTTTTTATAATTTTTTGTCTTTGTTTAACTGTAGCAGTTGTCTAACATCAAAGCAAACCTAAATACATAGTCAACCAAACTTAATTCGTTCTTCACCTTTTCAGTGCTGCTATTTGTACCATGTCTGGCTTTACATGTAATTATTATGTAGACACAGGCTTATAAAATTCCCGTCCAAGAACCCTGGTTGAATGAATTTATGTCAATACATGTTTTTGTAAGCATGTATTTGACTGATCAATTTTAAAAACAAATAAAAAGAAATAAAAAAGTATAGGACCCAGCAATAACAAAGTGATAGTTTCTGCCAGTGATTTATGTGCAGGTCCCAGCCAGCATATTTTAAACTCACACTTTCTCAGGCATCTCCTGTGTTTTTTTTATCTGTATTTCTTCTTGGCTCATTCAATTTATGTGTGTGTATCACATATGTGTCAAAAGCATGTCTTGTTATGTTTGTCCTTAATTGAATTAAGTTTAGACTGTGGCAATTACTGAAAGCCTGTTAATGAAAGTTTTTGGTTTTTCAGAAGAGGAACTTAAAATGAAGAGAATGTAATTGTCTCAATTCAGATGTGCAATGGTGTGCGACATGTTAATCATTCTGGTAAAATTATTATTTTCAAAAATTTGCATAATTTATGCCACATGTTTTTGTATTTTTAACTAAAATTACTGCGTCATTTACAAAATTACTTTTTCTTATAGAATAAATGAATGAACAGGCCTGCCCTGCTCTCAGTGCAACAATATGATGGAAATCTGATGACATCTATTATACAACAGAATGCATAATTTGCTCCCATTTGTCTGTGCACATCAGCTCTCAGACCTCTACCAATCCCTTTGATAATGTCCACAGCAACAAAGTTGGCACTGATGTCCCTGTGTAATGGAAGTCACTTAGTTTGAGAAATTTCACGGAGAGTTGCAGCAATTGTTACAATGCATGTCTTCAAAGGTGCATACACATGTACGCAGATTAGTCCTTACCAAATGACCCTGTAGCTCTACTTGAAGTTTCTACCTGCAGGCTGTGGAGAACAAAATCTAAGCATGAAAATATGTCATTACATTTGGAAAGGCAGTTGGACACAGAGATAATTAATGCAGAATGTGTTCTTTATTTATTTATTTTTTTCAAATTTCATGTGGTGAGCTTTAAACACAAAAAGTGAGCAATCCGTCATCAAAAAAATCCCTGACTGGGAGTAACTTGTTCTCTTTAATTTTTATTTGAAAAAGAGAATATCTCTTAGATGTGCTGCAAATCAAAAAGACAATCATTGTCAAAGCATGTTATTAGACTTGACTTGTAATGCATCATAACCACTGGAAAGCAGTAATTTTTAATTTGACACATGGCTTCAATTCCTCCATTCTGGCCAAAACAAATCTTACTAGATCTCAGATTTGGTCCATTTTTATCAAGCTGAACATTCAAAGGGGCCCTATTGATTGTCAAAGCACTGAAGATAAAAAAAAGAACAACAAAAAAACCCTGCACCAAATTCTTTGAAAACCTAGCACATTCATCATAAAACAATTACATTATATGATGTTTCATGAGTGACACTTCACACTTTCGGCAGTGATAATTGATAATATAGGAATCCATGGTTTCTAAAACAGTAAGACAAAATTGTCCTACAATGACTGAGCTGGTAAATAACGAAAATAGTTCTAATGGCTGTAGCATCAGTAATAAATACCATTCCACTTTGTTTCTGAGGCCCTTACAAAGTAAGAAAATGTAAGATGTAAAAATGTAAGAGAGAGCAGGAATGAAAACAGCAATGAAACAATAAAACATCTATAAGTTAAGAAAAAGTATGTTTTTAAACGAATTTAAACTGCATTTGCTTGTCAAAGTGAGAAATTGTGCACAGCATTTTGGACTAGCTGTAAACGTGAAAGGGAGGTCTAACTCCAATAGAATAAGAGTTACAATAATCCAGGCTTGAGGTGATAAAATCATTGATCAGTGTCTCCTGGTGGCATCTGAACAGAAGGGACTATGATTTTTGACAGTTGCCTCAAATGAAATAAAGAGGACTTAACCACAGCAGAGACTTCAATCAAACGAGGTGTGAAAATTTTGACAGGTGGGCGTAATCGGAAGGCGCGTAACCAGAAGGGGGCGTAGCCGAAGGGGGCGTAACCGAAGGGGGGTAGCCGGAAGGTGCGTAACCCTGCACGCTGTTCGGATGTCGTCATTAGGGGGGACGAATCTAGAATCAACCAATTAAAACAGAGGGGTGTGCTTAAGGCTGTTATTATTTAATTGTATTAACTGTATTATGTAATTGCATGTTACAGATGTAATTGCATGTTATAGAAAAAACAACATGCAGTTTCTCCACTTTAAAGGTACACTCGACTTAATGCAGGCACGTCACACGAAATTCTGATAAAAAGAGAACCTAACAGAATTGTAAATTCATTTTGTTTAAGGCTTTTATTATTTAATTGTACTGTATGTTTTTAGATGTTTTTACATCTTAAAAAAACATGCAGTTTCTCCACTTTGTAAATTCATTTTGTTTTAACGCAGGGTTATTTAGATGTTTTTACATCTAAAAAAAAACAAGGAAGACAAAAAAGTACATACAGAACCTTTCTTCCTCTGCTCAAATGTTTGAGTAATCGAATCTGCACAAGCAACTTGTAGAGATGATCTAAAACAGAGAAACAGCTGATTCAATTGCTAACCAGACCTCAGACATGTCACTGTTTATTGAATTAAGGCAGACGTCTGTGGTTTTGCTTAGGTGTCGGGAGCTTCAAAGTCTTCACACCGACTGTAGTCATAAAGTAATTAAAACGACCGTGTTCCTTCCTGGCCCAAAGTGTCGAGTATTATCTCTGACAATCCACAAGAAACAGCTGCGGATGTCGTCATTAGGGGGGCGAATCTAGAATTAACCAATTAAAACAGAGGGGCGTGCTTCAGTGTTTGTTTTAAATACTAGCAGAAAATGCTGCAATTTACTTGCAACATTTGCTGGAAAAGAACACTCGTTGAACAATGGTTAAAGTTAAGACAGTTTTTCATCAAACCGGGGAGAAATGCAAGGCGTGCCGAGATGATGAACAACCATCTACATCATCTACTTCCTCATCTGAGATACCTATCGGAATTCCTATCATAACATACTCTGCAGATGATGATCCAACTTCACCAACAACAATGCATGAAAAACAGGCCTCAGGTCAGCTAAGACGTACGTCTCCTCTGTGTAAAACCCCGGTAACCGTCTACGTGAATTGGATGCCCCGAAGAAATCAACACATTACCGATGCAAGGTACAAAGGCCTCCGTTCGACACTCTGCAGGAAGAGTGATCTTTGGAACCATATGGACTGAGTGGTAGTTCATGTATGAAATAGGAGAGCTCTGCCTGTATCAATTGGATCAAGACGAGGTATTTAATGGATCATTTGCTCTGTGTACTCTCAACCACAACGACTGGGCTGTGTTACGGCTGGCAATCCCACACCTTAATGATTTAGTCTCAGTGTACGACAGGGAGGATGAAGATGACACCTCGCCTCGAGCAGCAAAAATGATGAAAATGTGTCCTCATCCTTCCGATGTTGAAATATCTGCGAGAGAACCTCTCTTTAGTGCAGTGTGGGGATCAAAAACCACAGCAAATGGTCGCTGGTCTTTTCAGGCAGGCAGAAGCAAGAACAACCAGACGATAACCTCAGATCTGTTTGTGTTGGAGCCATTCAAGCAGAACTGCAGTGTATTCGAGACAGTGCCTGGGGATATTGGAGGAGCATTACCAAATCAACTTTCAAAGCATCGTGCGACGACTCATAAACCCCAATCTCATTCCTGCTATTCAGAATCTTCTGCCACATTGACACATACAAGCAGATGACTTCAGAGTGAAAACGATTGCAGAGACAGTTTTATATGAACTAAAATCGGCACAAGGCTTCCATAGTGCAATCACGGATATGTACAATAAGATGTGCGGTAATGAATGTCTCAAGCAACTTAACTCTGTTTCAGAGTGCTACGGACCGATCTCACATGTTTGATGACTTGCTTTGTCTTTTCAGTATTCTCTCGGTTTTCTACTGGTATACATGTATATATATATAAATTTTGTTTAAAGATTGCAGTGTTTGAATTGATCTTTACTATCTGAAAGTGTTTTCTGTTTTTCTATTAAATACAAGTAAAAAAAGAAGAAGAAATATACCCTCCGGTGTTTTTTTTCATTATTTAACAAGTAGTCGTCAGAGTGAGCATAAGACTGGGATGGCTGAAAGAAGGTTGATGAGGAATGTATATTACAACCCATCAAATCCCGGAAGTTTAGGGGGTATAGAAGGGTTAAGGAGGGTTTTGCAAGATGAAATGGGGAAGAATGTAGCGGTTGAAAAAGTTTAAGATTTTTTATCAGAAGAAGATACCTATACTCTACATAAACCTGCAAGAATAAAGATCATGAGAAACAGAGTTTTTGTCACCAGACCATTGAGACAGTTCCAAGCCGATCTCTGTGTCATGCAAGCTCTGGCCAAGGAAAATGACGGTTACAATTATTTATTAACAGTCATTGACATCTTTTCAAAGAAGGCGTATGTTCGAGTTTTGAAGAGGAAAACTGCTGCAGAAGTGCTAAAGGCTTTTGAATCAGTTTTTAAAGAAAGTCAGGTCTCTAAACGCTTAAGACTGATGCAGGTTAAGAATTTTTTAACAATAAATTTAAGCTTTGTGGAAATATAAATGCCTTATTATTAGTAGCTAAGACTAAGATATATTTGGGACTTTGCTGCTTATAGATTGACTTTTATTAGGAGTTTTAGCTATGTTTTTGATAGAAAAAAAACCTTAACAGTAGCCTCTAGTATTATAACACAATGAGTGTTTATTATTCAAGGTTAAAGCTTGCAGGTGTTTTCTGTCTGTATCGTGAGAAGCCGGCAGTGTATAGGGGAGGCATGCTACTCCTCTCTGTGCTAGTCGAAACTTCTGATAACTATTCCACCCCGAAACTTCCTGAAGGTGTGCAAAACAATTCTTCAATTAAATGATGAAATATATCTCTGTTTCTTTGATGCTGTTGCTGGGGAGACATCCACAGACAGAATGATTGTGTATGTGTACTGCATAGCAGCGTGGGGTATAAAATGTAATGTAATGCAGCCCCCAGTGAGACAGCACACAGATGTCTCCAGGTACCTGTGTGAGTGTGATCTCTCCCCCTCTGAATTCAGATTGGTTTTAATAAACTTGTGGAAACTACAACTGATCTCTGACTGAGGATTGTCCTTCGGGGGTGCCAAATAAAAAGAGTCGATGAGAGGTGAGGAGTAATGTAAGAGTTAACAGACGGCCAGTAAAGTTTTCCTACCTCGACAGTTTGGTGCCGTGACCCGGATTTGGCACTAACTAAAGGATAATTAATTGACCATATAATGGAATTTTTCTTATCAAAGTGGGAGAGAAATTAACTAACAACAAGAGAAAATCCGGACTTTGTCTTTATAAGTTTATTTAAAGGCATACAGCGTTTGAAGACCCTGTCACTGACAAGTCAGTGAAGCAGAGCCCAGAGCACAGTTTACAGACAGTATTTAAACAGTATGTGGGTGTTACCTTAACTTAAAAGACTTTGGAGACATGGTCCTCTAGACCCCAGCTCGGGTCAGAGGTAACAAAGCTATTTATGAGGGCACCCATCTGCTCTTCCTCAGATACAACCCTCCAGGATGCGTTTTAACCATTAAACCTCTGGTAATGGTTTTACAGATCAACTCCTCTATAAGTACTAAAGACAGAGGTCAGAGGAGAGAGGTAAATGAAAGTTCACAGCACTTTGGAATACTTTGGAGCACTAAATAAAATAATTTCCATAACAACTCCTTTCTTCTGATTACAAGATAATCACAACTAAAAGGAAAATTCTTCAAAACCATCACCTAGGATTATAATCAAAGTAAAACAAAAAAACAAAGACAACACTTTAAAATAAACATAAAAATCAAAAAGAAAAATAAAGAATTACTCCGATCTTTATTAACCAGGACCAAATTCCAAGAGGAACCCATATTTGCATTCTGTTGAGCCGTCAGCAACTCATAATTTATCATAGATACTTGTTTAGACACATCAGGAATAAAATTGCAACATTGTTCCCCAATTAAATGACAAACACCATCCCTCTCAGCTAACAAGTAATCCAAAGCCATCCTATTTTGCAAACTCATAATTCTTATATCCTGCTGCTCCTTGGTCAGAACAATGTAACCTTCCTCAGTTAAAGCAGTAAGATTTCCTAACTAAACTAACAACTCATAACTAGGAATAAGTGTACTCAAAATCCCTTTCATATATAGAATCCTAGCTCTCTGTTGCCGTTTGTCTACCTTTCTAATAATGGAGTGATTGAATCATAAGTAGTGACTGCAGACCAATACTCCAGACCAATTAGCAGGCAGATACAGATTTGATCTATTTCCGCACTTCCAAACCATGTTCTTAGGACACAAGTGCCCATCTCTACCAGGAAAAGTAACAAGAACCCTGGTTAATTTACCTGCCTGGCTATTCAATTTACTTCCATTTGGTAAGGCTGTAAGATTAAGAGTTAACACAAAAGGCTCTGGGACCAAAGATCCTGAAATGGTATAAGCAGCAGTTCTGATAGGACATGGCTCAAATTTATGTCTGTTGGTTAACGCACATGAAACAGATATAATAGTTGTGCAACCCTCTGTCTCTCCAAGGAAACAAGGTGTGTTTTCCTCTGCAATACAAATATCTGGATCTATATCTGGATCTCTTATTGATTCCTATTACCCCAAAATCTATAAAGAGTTCCTGTAGTACCACATATTAAATTAGTCTCACTAGAAAATCTACTAACATTTCTGCTTTCCCTTACAATGTAATTCTTCACCCAAGGAAAAATAACCTCCACCAGCTGGTTATGTTGTCTATCTGGAAAAAGTAGTTAGAATAGAAGCAGTTTCAATAGGAACAGGTACCAAAATGGTTGATCATTAATAGCACATGGAATCAAACACCAAACATAACAACTGTCATTTTTTATCTTCCTCACAGTTTGATGCATCAAGTGATGAATCCCTCTTCAGAGCAGCTGTTGAGTATTATTGGTGTAATTACTCAGATTAGTCACAAATTGTCTTTGCGGTACCTTTTCCCAAATAAACACAAGAGTAATAAAAATACCTGCAATACCAATCATCAGCATCAGAACAGACCATCTTCCATACAGCTGCATCGTGACCTTGAAGTGGAATGTCCTTTCTTCTGGTACTGAAAGCAAACAATTTTTTCTTCAAAGGAAACAAATCATAAACAAAATTTAAAAATCCTGCTGCCTCTCCGGAGTGGCTTCTGCGTGTCACGCTGCCCTGTTACCAAAATAGTATAGGTGGGCGGTCGTAGGAAACTCCTCTAGCTAGGAGGTACAGAACCAGGATGCTGCTCAGGTGGTGTTCCCATGAACACCTTCCAGTGTAGCATAGACCCAGGTGTCACGTTCTGCTACCTTGACAGCGGTGTAGGATCTGATATGGGCCATTCCAGCTTTTGGACTTCAACTGTGTTCTCCTGGAATCAAGGAGTGGAGTTTGGAAGTGGCTGTTTTCAGCAATGCAGCTTTCACAATCTGTGAAACTTGAAAAAGCACAGTGGACAGGTTTTGACAGTAAAACAACATCCTCTCTTCACACAAAGATGTGGAAGGCAGAGATCCTAGCAATATCCCCATGCCCAAATTAGGAGACCTGTCAAACAGCACTTCAAAAGTCTCAATCGTAAATGAAAACAATAAGCAGAGCCTTCACAACCCTTGGCTAATTTTTAATTTCAAAGTCCCATTCTCAAGCCTAGGTGCTTAATTATATGAACTTCATCAAAACATCCACTCGTACCCGTACTCGTCGTCTTCCGCTTATCCGGAACCGGGTCGGGGGGGCAGCAGACTCAACAGAGACACCCAGACGTCCCTCTCCCCAGACACCTCCTCCAGCTCCTCCGGGGTGAGCCCAAGGTGTTCCCAGGCCAGCCGAGAGACATAGTCCCTCCAGCGTGTCCTGGGCCGTCCCCTGGGCCTCCTCCCGGTGGGACGTGCCTGGAACACCCCCCAAGGAAGGCGTCCAGGAGCCATCCGGTATAGATGCTTGAGGCACTTGAGGCAGGAACTCCCCTCCAACCTGAAGAGGACAAGCCACCCTTTTCCGGTCGAGTACCATGGCCTCTGACTTGGAGGAGCTGATCTTCATCCCAGCCGCTTCACACTCGGCTGCGAACCGCCCCAGCGCATGCTGTAGGTCTTGGCTAGAGGGGGCCAGCAGGACCACGTCATCTGCAAAAAGAAGAGACGAAATCCACTGGTCCCCAAACCAGACCCCCTCCGGCCCTTGGCTGTGTCTAGAAATCCTGTCCATAAAAGTTATGAACAGGACCGGTGACAAAGGGCAGCCCTGCCGGAGTCCAACATGCACCGGGGAACAGGTCCCAACTTAGTGGCGGCAATGCGGGGCCAAACTCCTGCTCCGCTCGGTACAGGGAACCGGATGGCCCCTAATAAAGGGCCCCCGATTCCATACTCCTGGAGCACCCTCCACAAGGCATCACGAGGGACACAGTCGAATGGCTTCTCCAGGTCCACCAAAACACATGTGAACCAGTTGGGCAAACTCCCCATGAGCCCATCAAGTACCCTGTAGAGGGTATAGAGCTGGTCCAGTGTTCCACGGCCGGGACGAAAACCGCACTGCTCCTCCTGAAGCCGAGGTTCGACTATCGGCCGGACTCTCCTCTCCAAAACCCTGGCGTAGGCCTTACCAGGGAGGCTGAGGAGTGTGATCCCCCTGTAGTTGGAACACACCCTCCGGTCCCCCTTCTTATGAAGGGGGAAACCACCACCCCAGTCTGCCAGTCCAGAGGTACTGTCCCCGACCGCCATGCAATGTTGAAGAGGCGTGTCCAACCATGACAGCCCACAACATCCAGAGATTTGAGGGGACTCAGGTGGATCTCATCCACCCCTGAAGCCTTGCCACCGCGGAGCTTTTTAACCACCTCGGTGACTTCAGCCTGGGTGATGAAAGAGTCCAACCCCGAGTCCCCAGCCTCTGTTTCCACCAGGGAATGCGTGAAGGCAGGATTGAGATCCTCGAAGTACTCCTTCCACCGCCCGATAATGTCCCAGTCGAGGTCAGCAGCCTCCCACCCCCACTATAAACAGTGTTGGCGAAGCACTGCTTCCCCTTCCTGAGGCGCCGGATGGTTTGCCAGAATTGCTTCGAGGCCGACCGGTAGTCCTTCTCCATGGCCTCACCGAACTCCTCCCAGGCCCAAGTTTTGCCTCTGCCACAGCTCGGGCCGCAGCACGCTTGGCCTCACGGTACCCATCAGCCGCCTCAGGGAGTCCCACAAGCCAACCACAGCCGATAGGACTCCTTCTTCAGCTTGACAGCATCCCTTACTGCCGGTGTCCACCACCGGGTTCGGGGATTGCCGCCGCGACAGGCACCCCAGACCTTACGGCCGCAACTATGGGCAGCAGCATCGACAATAGATGCGGAGAACATGGTCCACTCGGACTCTATGTCTCCAACATCCCCCGGAATCTGGTCAAAGCTCTCCCGGAGGTGGGAGTTGAATACATCCCTGGCAGAGGGCTCCGCCAGGCGTTCCCAGCAGACCCTCACTATGCGCTTGGGCCTGCCAAGTCTGTCCGGCTTTCTCCTCCTCCAGCGGATCCAACTCACCACCAGGTGGTGATCAGTGGACAGCTCAGCCCCTCTCTTCACCCGAGTGTCCAAAACATGCGGCCAAAGGTCGGATGATACGACAACAAAGTCGATCATTGACCTCCTGCCTAGGGTGTCCTGGTGCCAAGTGCAGTGATGAACACTCTTATGCTTGAACATAATGTTCATTATGGACAATCCGTGACTAGCACAGAAGTCCAATAACAAAACACCACTCGGATTCAGATCGGGGAGGCCATTCCTCCCAATCACGCCTCTCCAGGTGTCACTGTCGTTTCCCACGTGGGCGTTGAAGTCCCCCAGCAGAATAAAGGAGTCCCCGGGAGGGGCACTATCCAGCACCCCCGACAGGGACACCAAGAAGGCCGGGTGCTCTGCACTACCGCTCGGCCCGTAGGCCGAAACGACAGTCAGAGACCTATCCCCGACCCGAAGGCGCAGGGATGCGACCCTCTCATCCACTGGGGTAAACCCCAACACTAGACGGCTGAGCTGGGGGGCAATAAGCAAACCCACCCCAGCCCGCCGCCTCACCCCGTGGGCCACTCCAGAGTAGAAAAGAGTCCAGCCCCTCTCAAGGAGATGGGTTCCAGAGCCCACGCTGTGCGTGGAGGCGAGCCCGACTATTTCTAGTCGATATCTCTCGACCTCCCGCACAAGCTCAGGCTCCTTCCCCCCAGTGAGGTAACATTCCGCGTCCCTAGAGCCAGCCTAAGCATCCGGGGATCGGGCCGCTGAGGTCTCCACCTTCGTTCGCCACCCAATCCTCTTTGCACCAGTCCCTCACGGTTCCCCCTGCAGGTGGTGGGCCCACTGGGGGATGGCCTCGCGTCTTTCGTTCGGGCTTGGCCCGGCCGGGTCCCGCGAGGAGCAACCCGGCCACCAGGCGCTCTCTGACGAGTCCCGACCCCAGGCCTGGCTCCAGGGTGGGACCCCGGCTCCGCCGTTCCGGGCGACGTCACGTTCCTCAATTTAGTGGTCCTCATGAAGGATTCTTGAACCGCTCTTTGTCTGACCCATCACCTAGAGCCTGTTTGCCATGGGAGACCCTACCAGGGGCATTTAAGCCCCAGACAACATAGCCTCTAGGATCATTTGAACACTCAAACCCCTCCACCACGTTCAGGTGGCGGTTCACACCCAGCAAAATCAAAAAGAATTAATCTTCTCACTCCACCTAGTATCTAGCAGTGACCATCAGCTAAATATTCTGAATATTAAAAAAATGTGACATATGATGTTTGAGGAAGGCCTGATTACAGGTCATTATTTCCATAGTTTCAGAATACCCAAAGAAAATTTCAAAAATGGTCTAATCTGTGGAGATGTAAAATTTCACAAATAAAAATCAACACCATACTTTCAGACAGGTTTTCAGAATGTGATCTTAGAGAGCTATGCACCATTTATATAAACAAAGTACAACGTCTCTTTCGCATTGTCACTAAGTCCTCACTGGAGGTATGAGCTACCCTTTTTCCCGTGAGTGCTAAAACTTTTGTAACCTCATGTTACTTTATTCTGACATTCCCCTCTTCTGGCACAGGGTCCAACCCATGCGACAATCCAGCAAAAAGTAAAAAAAAAAAAGGTCTAGTAACCAGGATCACATTACATAACTATGTGTCACTATGAAATTACCAAAAGCAACATAAATTAAATACAGATGTTTCTAACCGTAATTTAGTTCCATTAACAACAAACTGCAAACTTCAGTTGTGCAATTCATCAATGTCTCACTTAGAATTAAGTCACATATCATCCTGATTTGTCTTGTATGAAGATAAGTATTAGATTAATTGAAATCTAATCTAATTGTGATGCATAAACTCTACAAAGTTAATCTAATAAATAATTCTCACCAAGTATGAAGTCATGACTCAGATTCTTTATCAAAAATATATTCCTTACTTTTGGCAAATCTTGAACTGTCAGCTAGCTTAATGGCACCAGGAAAAACTTTCAACCTAATAAATCACCAATGATCCTTCATGCAAAAGTAATTCTTCAAACTAGTTTAAACTATTTCATTAACCTTTTAATAGTAAAACACATAAATCTAAATGTCATGCCACATCCTTAATTATTATACAAAAAACATGCTTTTAAGGCAGCAATCACTACAAGCCTTTTGATTCTATTGTCTCTTAAACAGTGTTAAAACTCAGGAAGGGAGGTGCTGAACGTCACCATGAAACAAAGGCATGAACAAACCTGGTAGGTAGGCAGAGTCAGGCAGAACTAACCTCTGATAGGCAGCCTATTGGGGGGGCCCACAGTTTCTTCATTCCAACCCATCTTAGTGTCTTAAACTGCAAAACTGTTAACACACCTACCTCAGAAACAAGCTGCTTCTTAATTCTCCTGAAAACTCAAGGTTTTAATCAATCTGGGATTTAGAAACATTATTCTAAACATGCATTATTATACCATGCAACACATAAACAAACATTCATTCCAACAAAACAAAGACAAAACATCAAAGACAGACAAATGGCCAATTTAGAAGCTTCAAGAATTCAAAGAGAATCAAAATTTTTAACAATCTCTTTTCAAAATATGTTTTCTCAGCCATATCTTTTAAAGCTGTAATTGATCAATTTTGTTATGACAATCTTCAGGATCCTGTTTTAGGATGAGTGCACATAGTCCAAAAAGATCTCAATCTATTTAGAAGCACAGCAACAGTTTTCTCTAACATGAATCCAAATTCACTGATGCTGAAACTCTTTGCCAATTCTTTATACTGTAACTCTGTAATAATAATAACTACAATCCTGAGGGTTATTGTTATAGTTCTCTTTTTGTTTGGCTCAATTTGATCGCAGCTGTATTCAAGAATTCCTCTGCTCAGGTTAAATGCAAAGAAGTATTTTAAGTCAGCATTGACATTTTTATGCAGTGTTAAACTTAACCAGAGATTAAGCTAAGAAGCTTGACTCTAAACTGGACTTTGTTCCCACATCGTGTTTCAAAAGGAGAACAAACATAATTTCTTCAATTTGGGCTATTTAAATTTTGAGAGTTGGGGAGAAAATTATTACTAGAACCCCTCTTTAATAATCTAAATGCTGGTAAATGTTTCAATATTTTATTCCTTAATAATCTGAAATTACCTTGTGTACCGTTGTACTCCTAAGTATTCTTTTAATCTTCAAAACCCCTAAGAAATCAAACAAGGAGACTGTAGTTTGAGCCGACCATCCTCTTAAGTGTTGGAGAGCCTTTATTTCTTTTCTTTTCCTAAAATAAAGGATTTTACTTTGTCTTTATTCCATTATAAAGAATCTTAACCTTGGCTCCAAAACAAAACTCTTCAGCCTCAATCTATGTTCCCCAGAGTAGACATTTGGAGTATTATTGCATTTCAA
This sequence comes from Crenichthys baileyi, assembly GCA_036173005.1. NCBI lineage: Eukaryota > Metazoa > Chordata > Actinopteri > Cyprinodontiformes > Goodeidae > Crenichthys > Crenichthys baileyi. Next base: position 96,108 of record JAHHUM010002134.1, on the reverse strand, counting down.
AACTACCAAAATGACTGGAACTCATCATTGGCTTAGATCTCTTTAAATAGGAATCGGTCTACCTTTAATTAAGTATTATAATTTTATGGACCCAAAATCTGTGGCTCACGGCCTTCAGGAATCCAGGAACCACAGGTTGAGTACTGCTGCATTGAACAACAATGCTAGATTTCTGCAGAGATTGAAGGATTGGCTTAATATCCCCAGACCTGTTAGTGTATTATTTCTACTTGGACAATAATCAGATTAAAAAAATTACTAGTTCACAGCTCCTAATTTACCTCAAATCATATTTGCTCCTAACCCAGTTCATAAGAAGCTTCAGACAAACATTATGCTAAAAAAAACCCAAGCCTAAAAACAAAACAAAAACCAGATCTGTTTCAAAATAAGGAAAAGCATGCTTAAAAAATTTGGTACTGAGGTGGGAAATAATTCCACAGTTCTGAAGACCTTTTCTATGCAGAGTCTTTTAGGGAACATCAGATTAGTTTAATTTTTGTGTGGTACCACTGTCTAATCAGATTCTTTCTTACCTTCAAAAAAAACCCAATGTTTTCCATTCTCATTTTAAAGGTTTGTTTTGCCACGGAAAATGTGTTTAACTAAACCAATTACTCTTAAAGTTTAAAAAGTTTTAGCTGGTGATATCTTAGAAAACAACAAGTGTTTTAATATTGTCAAAGTTTTACCATGACAGCTCTGAGACAACACAGGCTCAGCAAAATCTTGGAGGCACCCAACATAACCTACAGTCACGATGGAATCAATATGGCGGGATAACACAGGGGGATCCACATCAATGTGAAGAGCTGGTTAGCAGGATAGAAAAGGTGTTCGGTGAACTCAACCACAGGGTACACTCTATACGAGCTGGAAACCGGAAGACGTTTTCGTACGTTGGGATCTGAGAGATCTACAGGAGAGCCAACAACACCCCAGGTCGAGTGGGTGTGGTTAAAATTTATCAAGCGGAAGTGGTTGGAGCCAAGGTTCACAGGACCATACCAGGTGACCAAGAGGACATTCCATGCAGTGGGGCTGAAGGGCAAAGGAGACACGTGGTTTCATTGGAGCCAGTGCGCTGAGGCACCGGAACCAGGGAGACCCCTGGAGGAGATTGGAGGAAACACAGCTTCATCACAAGGGGCAGAATAATCCCCTCAGCTGTATCAACAACTAGGCAGTCTACATTAGTTGTTGAAGAAAGAAGACCAACAGACACCAGCGCACAAGATGTCACCTGTATAAGGGACCAACGAACAGCAAGACTGCGCCACCCAGAGGACGAAAGGACGAGATAAGACAAGAAAAATAAAATAAAAATTTCAATTTATGCTTTTACTTAACAAAAGTTATATTTTATGTTATTGCATTTTACTCTTTTATTATATTCATCTATTGTTGTGCTTACTGTTCAGGGGCCATAAGGATTGTAGTAATTGAACCCAGACATTGTTTGTTTTTAATTAAGAAACGCAGTTATTTAATAGGACTGAAAAGACATCCTCCAATTAGAAGGGGTCAAGACATCCCTGCTGAGGATCAGAAGGTTTTAAGCACCCTGAGACTGCAGAAGCAGGAAATGCACTGGTCCTCAGGCAAAGGTGTTGCAAAGGCAGCAGGGCCTAAAGCATAGTTAATGTAAAAGAATCCTTCTGTCCCCTCTGCAGTAAGAGGTGTATATTGATATTGCTTTAATTCATTTTTATCTTCTCTCTGAAAGGATTCATCTACCCTCTACCCTAACAGCTCGGAGGCGCAGACATGTGTTAAGGAAGCGCGCAACTAACTCCTTCGACCTCACGCAGAACTCTCCCACCTATATTGATGCAATTGGAGTGCCTAGAGGAGTGCCAGATGAGTATAAATTAGCGAATCAAGTAGCAGCCGGTTTTGAAAACATCCCCATAATCTCAGCGTTTATTCCAATAACTCCTAACAAGAATGTAGATCGCATTAATTATATTCATTACAATGTACTAAGACTGGCCAACTTGACTTGGGATGCTGTTGAAGGTCTTTCAGAACAACTAGCCCCCACCTCTCTCATGGCCATACAAACAGAATCACATTGGATATGTTGCTAGCTGAAAAAGGGGGTGTCTGTGCCATGTTTGGAGATATGTGTTGTACTTTTATCCCCAATAACACCGCTACTGACGGATCTGTCACCCAAGCCTTAAAAGGACTGAGAACTCTGAGTAAAACTATGCACGAGCATTCAGGAATTGACAATGCATTGGAGCAATGGTTTAATGATATGTTTGGAAAATGGAAAGGTTTAGTCATGTCATTAATGATTTCTATTGCTATCTTTGTTGCCATACTTGTTACCTGTGGTTTTTGCTGTGTACCATGTATCAAGGCTCTGATGGTTCGCTTCATCACTGCCACAATTGAGAAGGGGAGTGCTGAATCTAAACCTCCTACTCATTAGTTGTGTGCTTTGACAGACTGACTTCAGGGGCTGGAGCTGGCTGCACCCTATGTGGAGTGATCTCCTAGTGGAGATCAAAAGGGGGAATTGTGGAAATATAAATGCCTTATTATTAGTAGCTAAGACTAAGATATATTTGGGACTTTTTTGTTTATAGATTGATTTTTATTAGGCGTTTTAGTTATGCTTTTGATAGTTAGAAAAAACCTTAACATTAGCCTCTAGCATTATAACACAATGAGTGTTTATTATTCAAGGTTAAAGCTTGCAGGTGTTTTCTGTCTGTATCGTGAGAAGCCGGCAGTGTATTTGGGAGGCATGGTACTCCTCTCCCTGAAGCTTCCTGAAGACGTGTGGGAAACAATTCTTTATTAAATGATTAAATGTATCTCTGTTTTTTTATGCTGTTGCTGGGGAGACATCCACAGATAGAATGATTGTGTATGTAACTGAAAAAAAATATGCTGGACAGCAACTTGGGGTATATGACGGAGTGGAGAGCAGCCCCAGTCAGACAACACACAGAGGTTTCCAGGTAGCAGTGTAAGTGTGACGTCTCCCTCTCTGAATTCAGACTGGTTTTAATAAACTTGTGGAAACTACAACTGATCTCTGACTAAGGATTGTCCTTTGGGGGGCCAAATAAAAAGAGTCGATGAGAGGTGAGGAGTAATGTAAGAGTTAACGGATGGCCAGTGAAGTTTTCCTACCTCGACACAGCCTTAAACACACCCCTCTGTTTTAATTGGTTGATTCTAGATTCTTCACCCCTACTGACGACATCCGATCAGCATGCAGGGCTACGCCCCTTCAGATTACACCCCTTCCGGCTACGCCCCCTTCCGGTTACGGTTAAGCTGGGGTCCATTTTTACACTTAAATTATTGAGGCTGGATTTTTCATGCAGGGCCAAAGAGGAAAAGTCAAAGGAAGGGACAGCTGGAGCAGCTGTATTTTAAAAACATAACCTCAGTCTTTTTTTCATTAAAACTAAGGAAATTTTGTACCATTCACCACCTGATGTCAACAAGACAATCAAGGAGTGGCTGAACAGAACCATTATATTTAAAAGGAATATAGACTTGACAGTCATCAGCATTTAAATGAAATGACACACGTTTTCAAAAAATAGCACCAAGTGGCAGCAAACAAATCTAGAAAATCAGAGCACCAAGAATTAGGCTCTGAAGTACCCCCTGGGGCAGGGTAGCAAAAACAGAGGTAAAATCATCGATCATAACACAAAAAAATAATATCAAAGGTAAGCTGGTACTCCAGCCAACAGCGGGGTAAAGAATCATGTCTTTCTTGGTATACATATGAATTTTTCAGTAGACAGATGAAGCTTGAGGACGGTGTGGCAATCACGAATCAGTAATGAGTTAACATCATGAAAAATGCACAGCAAAAACAGAAGAATAATAGAAAGTTGTGGACGACTCACCACACACATACTGGTGCCATCTTTCCTTCTTCAAATATTTTATTGTTCACTGTGGGTCAACTTCTTAGAACCAGTATGAGACTTAAAATGTGAGTATTACCTCAAAATGTTGATTTATTCCTTCCTATGAAGGGGTACAAACAATGCCTGTAAAAATATTCTCCCATTTTGGTTGTTCACTCTTTTGGTTACTTTTATACATGAAATCATGGTCAACATAAATTGGATCTTTGGACAATAATTTAAAAATTCTAAAAATATTCCAATATGACAGCATATGCTGTCACCCCCATGCTTTACACGAGAGGTGGTGTGTTTGTGTTGATGTCCAATTTTTGCTCTTTTTCAAACACAGCATTTGGTCTGATGGCCAAAAAACTATATTTTTGTCTCATAAGACCAAACTCTGGAAATCCTCACATGCCTTTGGAAGCATTCCAGATGACATTTTATTTGAGCTTGTTTTAGTCATGGCTTTCTCTTTCCCACTCTCCCATACAGAACAAAGACAGCAGTTGTATGTACAGTCTTTTCCAGCTGAGCCACAGAAGCTTTTCACTCATTAAAGTGTTTGCATAAGTCTTGGTCACCTCCCTCACCAGTCTTCCTCTCTCCGGGTTGTTCAGTTTGTGAGGACAGCCAGCCCTAGGAAATGGACTCAGACTTTTATTTGTTAATGACGAATATAACTAAACTCTGTGCTTTGTCCTGGGAGTTGGAAATCTTTTCATAGCCATCTCCTGACTAAGGCTTTTCAATTAACTTTGTCTAAATTCAATTAACCAAATACATTTGGTTAAATATCCACACATCAGCTGTTACATATTGACTGACAAATACTTGAGCTGAAGAACCCAGTTTGACTTAGTGGTTACGTTACATACAAATCAATATTTTGGTTTTCTTTGCTTGGTCAAGCTGTATAACTACATGATTAAGATCAGATTCTACAAGATCATGGCTCATAATTGCCAATAAAACCTATACCATTATGATTAGTCAACACAAACTAAATTAAGTTGAGAAAAACATAACTTTCAATATTAAAAGACTCAGAATTAGTCCCTGTTTTTCTGAATTATTTAACATAATCTTCAGTAGGCATTTCTGCATCCACATTTCTACCTCTCGATTTGGAAGTACTTAAAACAGAAATCTATCTATATTTCAGATTTTCTGCTTACATTTATCTGTATTTATGTTTTGAACTGCATTAGACCTCACAGTGTATAAAGCTAAAAAATCTTCCGCTTAAGCCGCTTTGTTAAAAATCGGAAATTGGACTGGTATTATAGTGTTATAAGCTTGAATTCTTTTGTCAGTTTATTTTATTTAGACACAATTTATTGCAGTTTATTGTAGTCTTCATCTCAAAAGCTCAGTTTTTTGCAACTGGGGACATTCTGTCATAACTCATAAGGACCAATGTGCCAAATATAATCAACAGCTGTCAGAACCACAGAACTGAGGCAGACACACCGCATGATTAGCTGACTGCCATTGGCATAAATGCTTAATGGGTTCAGTTTTTTTTTTTTCCTTTTTCTCCTCATAACACACATTTCACAAAATATTACTTCTACTCATTGTCCATTGGTTCAATGGGCTTCTATGCTATGACTTTTTAAAAACTGATCTTAAATTAATGTACTTTATTTAGTAATCATTTTGTCACTGGGGAACCTGGTTTAAACTATTAAAAAAGATACGATACGATATGCGTATAGTCAGAACTTGTGAATCTATTAGAAAGGGAAAAACAGAGAATAAAACCAAACAAATAGGCAAATAAATAAATATGCCTGTAGTTGCAATGTCAACCCTCTTTTTTGGATTCTGTGTATTTAAAAAAATTCATTTGCAAATGTGGCTGCAAGAAGGTCCTGGGTTCGATTCCCAGCCAGGGGTCTTTCTGCATGGAGTTTGCAAGTTCTCCCTGTGCATGCGTGGGTTCTCACCGGGTACTCCGGCTTCCTCCCACAGTCCAAAAACATGCCTGTTAGGTTAATTGATCCCTCTAAATTGCCCTTAGGTGTATGAATGAGCATGTGAATGGTTGTTTGTGTGTTGCCCTGCGATGGACTGGCGACCTGTCCAGGGTGTACCCCGCCTCTCACCCAAAGACTGCTGGAGATTGGCACTAGCTTCCCCGTGACCCACTATGGAATAAGCGGTAGAAAATGACTGACTGACTGACTGACATTTGCAAAGGTGTGAATTGTCTTTGGCACCAACTTTATTCATTATCACATTGTTAAAATTCATACATTGCTGCATAATTATTAGGTGTCCTTCTCCTTTGTCAGAACTTCCTTTTATAATCTGAACCTAAAATACTGCAATAATCTTCTCTTCACCTCCCACTTCTCTTTATGTGACTAATGATTTTTTACACGTCCAAATTAGAAAAAAGCAGCAGAAGTTATTTAACAGATTAGCATCAGGGAAAGACATGAGCACTCAAAATCTAAAATTATGAATCAAAAAGAAAGGACTAATACTCTAGAAAGTTCATGGCAGAATGAATGATAAAATGTTGATAGGATTTTCCATGCAAAATAATACAGAAATCAGCTATGACCAAGTCAAGTTTATCATGTTTTTGTTTTATTCCATTCATGTCCTTGTATGAATACCTTTGTGAGCAGGCAATACTGTGGTAGGCTAATACTATTACAACGTTCTGTTCAATCCTGTTGGGCTAGCAATGGGATGAAACAAGGACTGAATTGCACACACACAGAACAAAAGACTGGTAAAACTCTGAATATCAGAATGCACAGTTTCAACCTATACTCCTGCACAGCTCTCAAGAAGAAGGGGTGGAAGACCTGGAATCTCTGTGATGTCTACAAAACACTATGCGCAGCAGCATCTCTTCCTCTTTCCTACAGCTGCCGTGCGCACCACAGTACAGAGACTGCACTGGTCAAGGTGTTCAATGACCTCCGTATAAATGCAGACTATGGAAAAACCACAGTGCTGATATCATTGGACCTTAGTGCAGCATTCGACACTGTTGATCACTCCATTTTATTAGAGCGCCTGGAAAACTGGGTCGGCCTCTCTGGAACAGCACTCGATTGGATTAAATCTTACTTGAAGGACAAAAAAAAATCACGTGGCTTACCCACAGGGTCTATTAGGGCCCTTTTTATTGAATATCTACATGCTCCCCCTGACTTAGATTATAATAAACAACAACATAAGTTATCATAACTATGCAGATGGCACATAGCTATACATTACAACACCACCAGGTGACTATGAACCCATTCAAGCGCTTGTTAAATGCTTAGAAGAAATCAATACATGGATGTGCCAAAATTTTCTTCATCTGAATCAAAGCAAAACTGAAGTAATAATTTTTGGACCAAAGGAAGAGCGTTTAAAAATTAGCACACAGCTTCAGTTAATGCAGCTATAAACCATCAATCAGGCTTGAAATCTGGGTGTAGTTATGGTCTCAGACCTGAACCTTCAGAGGCACATAAAGACAGTAACAAGATTGGCCTTCTATCAGAACATCTCCAGGATTAAAGGACTAATGTGTCAGCAGGACCTTGAAAAACTAATTAATGCGTTCATCTTTAGTAGAATTGATTACTGCAACAGTGACTTCACAGGTCTGCCTAAAAAGTCGATCAGACAGTTGCAGTTGATCCAGAACACTGTGGCCGCGTCCTCACTAAAACTAGGAGTCTTAGGACTCTCAACTCAATTTAAAATATATTCACTGTGAGGGCTATTTCAACATAACATTAAAAATCAATTGTCCAGAAGGTTATTGATTTGTAATTCAGCAAATCATAATCATTCCTTCTCATTTGCATTGTGAACTGTTTGTTTGAACACATACATCTGACAGGTCTGTTGTAAACCACAGATCAATCACATCCTTTAACTTCAAATTTGTGGAAAGGTGCATGTTTAATGGCCATGGCCAGAAATGTTTTGAGGAAATATTTTGATATCAAACAGAGCAATTCTGGGCGTGGCGGTGGTGTAGGGGTAAAACGTACGACCCATATTCTGAGGCTTCAGTCCTTGATGCAGCTGTCACAGGTTCGATTTCTGGCCGAGGGGACTTTTGCTGCATGCCTTCCCCCTCTCTCCACACCTTTATCAGTTTACTGCCGTAAAAAGATGAAAAATAAAGGACACTAGTGCCACAAAAATTAAAAAAAAATAAAATCAGAGCAATTCTATCTGAGTTCTTAGTTAAAAAGATACAGGTCATCCATTAAAGCTTGGTTCTCAAATAATTTAATTTTTTGTATTCAATTTCTCGAGGCTTACTTTTAATAATCTTTGTGTCTCTATCTACTGCAATCACACAGTAATCACTAACATCATTTGAAAAACCCCAGATACAACATATTTAAAAGGCATATTTGTTCAAAATTAATAAGAGTAGGTTTGATTGTGTGAAATTTACAAATTTATACGGTGCTTTTGGTGGGTCAGACACAGATGTGAGCCAGTCCCAGTTCGGATCCCCCACCAACACATTTTCATAGTATTTCATTTGGGACAAACGCAAAAGATGGGTTTTCATCAGTAGAAAAAAAAAATATATATATAACATTCTTTTTTAGGGGGTCTTTCTGCATGGAGTTTGCATGTTCTCCCCGTGCATGCGTGGGTTCTCACCGGGTACTTCGGCTTCCTCCCACAGTCCAAAGACATGCCTGTTAGGTTAATTGGTCACTCTAAAATTCCCCTTAAGTGTATGAATGAGTGTGTACATGGTTGTTTGTGTGTTGCCCTGCGATGGACTGGCGACCTGTCCAGGGTGTACCCCGCCTCTCACCCACAGACTGCTGTAGATAGGCACCAGCTCCCCCGCGACCTACTATGGAATAAGCGGTAGAAAATGACTGACTGACTGAGATGCTTTTTTATATTAAAAAAATCATACTGAACAACAAATCAATATGTAAATCCAAAAGAGACCCTAAAGGCAAATGCTTGAACAATTAACAATCAACACATAGGGTCTGATAAGTTGAAGGGTGTAAGAATAAATGACGCCAGTCTGGGAGAGAACAACCAGGTAACCCATAAGAGCAAAAAATAAAATAAAATAGAAAAATAAAATAGAAAAAAAACTTTAAACACATCAAATCACATGAAATAGCTGATTCCCAAAGAGCAACATGCCAGTGGCAGTGATAGTTGGGGAACACGGAAGGTAATTGAAGAAATATAAAAGTAGAAACAAAAGTCAATGAAAGAAAGAATGAATACAGAACTGAGCATAATAGATAATGGCATAAGCAAAGAAGGTGAGTACTTGGCAGCACAACTGAATGGGGGCATGTTTTGCTGATGGAACATAGACATATGTTGTAGTGGGTCAACAAGAAAAAATAACATGCAAATGCTGAACATACTGTTTGTAAATTAACATGTATTGTTAACCTGTTTTCTAACCTGCTAATTGCAAAAATATAGCATTTAATTATCTAGATTGGCTTGCTAAGTTTTTAAACCGAATGGAATCTTTAGCCCCTACAGTTTTCAAGGCAATAAAACAAATTAAATGTTTAATGAAATTAACTGGTACATACTGGATACAAGTTTGCTAAGTATAACTTCTCAAGCATCAAAGAAGTGCATTTGTAAAAATTCTTTTTCTACACATTCTTTATTGTTCATGAAAATCCATGACTGATCTGTTAGTGAAACCTAGTTCAAAGTGTTGATAACCAAGAATTTAAATCTTTCATTAAAACCCCATTCAATAGCCACAAGGGCTTCTACTGCCAGGACATGAAATTAATGACTTTGGCAAATCTGATAAAGCTATTTGATCTGGGTTTTTATAGCAAATGATGCTGCTTTACGCCTGCACTTTTAAATACACAAATGCAGCCATAAACCACTAAAGCAATCTTGGCATGTTGCATCAATTTCAGTGTAACATCCAAACTACAACTGACCAAATGCTGCTGCCATTTTACATCATTAGAAAATGCATTTCTTTTTAAAATCAAATCATAACTAAATATCATAAGTATAAATAGTAAATTGCTGTATCTTGTAGAATGTACAGTGAGTTATAACAATTAGTGGCACAACACACAGAAAACATTACAAACCTGTAGAAATATGGTTTAGATTAACACTGACAGTATGTAATAGGATCAACAAAACTAAATTACACTTAAATACAGATCATATTTTAACCATGTTTTGTCTTGGACTATTCTGCAACAATAGGTTTGGTTTGGCTATGAAAATTAGCAAGTCAGGGCATCACCTGATTTTCAGGAATTAATAGACAGTTTAAGTTGATATACTTTAGTCAACAAACACTTTAACTAGTCTAATAACATTTAACTACTACTACTACTAAGTACAAGTACAAGGATGCGTATAACTGATAAATTACAGAAAAAAGGAAACAAAGAATAAAACTGAAACCAATGACAAATAAAATGATGCAATGATATCACAGTTCAGTGTAAATATGTTTGTTTAGGAACCAAGGTCTGTTTTGAGGATTTTGAAATGAGACCAAATAGCCCCAAAAATAATTAAGAACAAGAATTTGTGCTTGAGTGTGATGCTGCTTCTCCCAGAGCAAATACATAAGGATATAAGTGGATTGGCTAAACAAATAAGAAATACATTTCCCACTCTTCTGCAGAAAGGAACGTCTGATTTTTATTTCTCCACAACAATAAAAAGCCTAAAAAATCTGAACAACTTTTAAAAGACTATTAAATATTTTTCTGCTCCTGACTCAATCAGTCTTTTCCCCAGTAGTATTGTTGACAGTCTCAGAATAAGTGACAGAAGAGAAACAGTCCTTTTATCTCAAATAATTCTAACTCAAACAACTATGATGATGTATAGCTTACTCCTAAACAAACTGTTGAATGTGAATATATTATTTAATGTTAATACTTTAATATTTTATTAAGTAATATTTCGGTCTGTTAAGGGTTGTCATGTGAATACCAGCCCATTAAGGCGATGGTATTAGGACAAAACTGAAAGGAATGAGCCAAGCTCTGACATTATTGAAAAGCAAAACTCTGTACATACAGAGAATGAATTCACACAATTTCTTAAAATACAAGAATGTATTAACAAAAATAAGTCAACTCAAAGTCAAACATATTTCAATCAACAAACTCTTTACTATGCTAAAACAACCCAACTAAACTACCAAGCAGAATTAAATAATAAGGATGATCAATGGGCTAAGTACAATATAAACAAGTGAATCAAAGATGTTTGAAAACCATGACCAAAAGAGTGATGCAATATTACCATGCAATGTTCCTGTTTGAGAACCAAGGATTATCTTGAAGAATCTGGAAATGAAGTTAAGTTAGTCTTGGAACTAACTTAAGCAATAATTGGTATACCTTCAAACAACCATTACAACGCAAGATCAGATAAAACATTATTTTAATAAAATAAAATTTTAAAGAATGAATTGCTGAATAAAACCAACCTTCTGGATGACTAATTCTCAACTGTGTTTAATTAGCTGCCTTTATTTATTAAAATAATGTTTAACAAAATATTATTAAGGAAATATTAAAATAATATTTAAGGAAATATTATTTTGAATAAGAACCAAACCTTTTGGATAAATGGGTCTTAATGGTCTTAATTAGTTATCACGTTTAGTAAAATAATATTTAGGAAAATATTTTTTCCAGGATTGTAAACTAAAAACCTTTCTGGGTAAATGATCTTCAGCTGACTCATAAAGTGGGCGATCACGTGTTCTTAGCCGTTAGCGGTTGGAGCTAACAAGATAAAGTTATAGCTGGTTCCCAGAATCAAACACATACCTTTAAAATACCACTAATAAAAAGGGTTGAAATGCATAAGCGTGGACGGCGAGTTCTGGCCAATCATCTGTGCTTAAAAAGCACCCTTTAAATAAAGTTTGTCTTAAATTTAAAAACACAACACCAACAAAAACAATTGTCATTAAACGAACATTATTTAGATTATTTAACTCTTAACTAATCTTTTCTGCCCAAACACTCTTTTACGTGAACCATGCTGAGAAGTTGTCCTGGGCGTTGAGGAAAACATCCACATGTGGGTAAACAAAGAGTTAGCTTGCAGATATCCTCCATAGCTGTGGGGAGGGGCTTTTAGCTGTACGACAAAGGCACGTTCGGCTCCTTGAGTGGCTGCGATGCAGCAGGGTAGGTCTGGCTACCTGGACGTGCACGCAGGAATGCGTGCGATGTGGTCCCGGCCTTCTTTTCCAGGCCGTGAGGGAAATCCACTTCAATTAGGGCTGCTTCTGGAGGCCTCAGTAGAAAAGCCAAGTCACGCTTGTTTTATTACACCCTTGTTATGAATGAATGCCGGATACTCGAACAGCAGATCATTACTTAACTTTGTTGCATATGATCGCGTGATTGTATGACTCTTGGATCCAGTTTGAAAAGTTATGTCTGCTTGCCAGCAAGGAGACATACGTGTGCATCTCCTGTCCGGTTCCGATCTGGAATCCGCATGGAAAGAGATCTGTTTGTTGGAATGCGGGGTTTTTTATTCAAACAGTGAGAGGGAGTCCATGGCTGGACCCAACAAAACCATTAACAATACTCAGATTTTTAACTTCACTCCCATTACTAAAACAATAGTTTTTAAGGGTGTATTTAAACCAGGAAAGTCCTTTGGTCCGCTTGTTTGGTCTGGAGCAAAAGCGGACTTTATTTTTTTTGTTTGGTGCAGTTTGTTTTCACATTGTACTTTTTGCAAGTGAACGATTACTTGTAAACAAAGCCACGTGGGTGACGATCATTGCTCCCATTGGAGAGAAATGACGGGGGCGGGACAGAGCACAGAGCCGGATATTTAGGAAAACAGCTGTAGACGTGCTGCGTGCAGCACCTCTATTCTGCATATTTGTGCCGTTATTACAGCTGCAATATTATTGTGAGGGTGAAGAGCAGCTCATTCAACACAGATTTTGCAACATTCTATTTATAAGTTTGGAACAGAGTTGGAGAATGTGTGCTGAACGCCGAAGAAGACGGTGTGCTCTGCGTGCCCGGTCCCACATGCACGGTGTTGCAACAATTAGCTGGCCCGGTATGATTTGAGTATAATGTACACCTTTGCTATCGGCTACGGTGGCTTGTTAAGTCCAAAGAGATGTACGTTTTCTGCAGCTGGTTCGGATCGGGGCCGGTTCGTATTCAGACCATAAGCAAACCGCACCAGAGTCCATTTGGAAGCGGACCGAGACCATCTCAAAAAGTGGGTCTCGATCCGGTTGTTTGGTCCGGACCAGGGTTCGCTTGAGTGTATTCACACCTGCACAAAAGGTCAGGACCAAGGGGGGAAACGAACTCAAGTCCGTTTAAAGCGGACTAATAGTGGCCGGACCTTTTGTGCAGGTGTGAATACACTCTATTTTTGAGGTGGTCTTGGTCCGCTTCCAAACGGACTCTGGTCCAGTTTGCTTATGGTCTGAATACAAACCGGCCCCGATCCGAACCAACTACAAAAAGCGTATGTCTCTTTGGACATAAAGACACTGTATCCGGTAGCAAAGGTGTGTGTTGTAAGGTAATCATACCTAATAAGCTGTGTGTGGCTTAGCAACGCCACTGGCTTGTTGTGGGAAACGAACTCTGGTCCATTTAAAGCGGACCAAAAGTGGCAAGTGTGAATACACCCTTATTAAACTTAACCCAAGAAAACCAGCTGACCCTGACAACTTGAAGACATTCTTCCTAAAGCTTGCAGCTGTAATTATAGCTGAGGCACTGTGTCACATTTTACATATCTCCACTTCTAAAAGGATGTGACACTGGTATTTTAAACAATTACAGACTGATTTCTAAAATACTTCTGCATTTGCTTTTATATATCAGTCTCATTAACATGTAATTACAGCCAGCAAATGAGCATATTTTGTAGGAACGTTTGTCTTTGTGACGTTTAATAACCAAAAGTCCTTAACAATGACAATAAAACTAAATTGAAAAGACTAAATTAATTATTTTCCTAAATTGGTTGTCTATTAGCAATAAACAACTTCAACCATAAACACATCATAAAAAATTCCACAATTTTTAAAGCAGTGGTTCATACAGTTTTAAAATGTTACTTTTCAAAGCAGCTAGCTGTGTTGCAGTAATAATACAAGTTTGTACATAAACAGAAAGGACATTTGAAAATACAATGAACGAGTGAAGGGCTAGGGCGATCATGCTACTTAGTTAAGTGTAATTATGAAGCTGTTGAATTTCAGCAAATTCTGAAAAATCAGATCATGCAGAAATCCTCAAAAAATCTGTATGTCGGGGAAAACAAAGTTACCTTTTACTGGACAGAACATAAGTTCAAGATTCAAGCCACGTTGCTCAACCTTGTCAGGAAATATAAAAAGAGCACACTCTGTGTATTTCATAGAGTAGTTTACCATTTTCTCTTCTAGTGTAATTCCATTCCATTCCAAGAATCAAATGATTTAAGTTGATTATATGTTTTTGTGTTGGAGAACAGCATCTTTACTGACCTCCAGATTATTAAGCATGTGGACTGGAAACAGACGTGTTATGGTGTGGACTAAGATCAGAATCAACTAGAGTTCTCTATTCCCAGAACACAAACATGGTATTGCAGTTTTACTTTAAACTTAAAAAACATAATTTAATTATCTAAATATGTTCATTATTTTGTACATATTAAAATTTATTATATACACAAAGAAGTAAAGATTCTTATACAAAAGTAAGCATGTTCATATTGGGTGTGAAGTTTCTTTTCTAGATAGATTTTCTGCTATGGTATTATCTGCCCAAGAACAACAATCCAAAAACAATCACAACTTGTTCACTGCTGAGCCCTTCACAGTGTTTTAATGATACAGAGAAGTTGGATTTAGATTGTGTTCTTCTTAAGTGTGTCATCATGTCACAATGTGGTTCTGTGAAAAACTCCAAGAGAGTTCCTGTGGACTTAGGCATGAGGTTATTTGTCTTTCTGTAGACAGACTTCATGAAGGTATAACCATCTTGCAAGATGCAATTGGAAAAAAAAACAAAAAAACAAGATAGGTGTGGTCTGATTTATTTGTTGTGAAACCATTTGCACCCTATGGCAACCATTTAGAACGCATGTATGCTTTGTTAGATCATAATAAGAGAGTAGTTTGATCGAACTTGTGGGAACTGAGATTCATCAACATAATTTTGGCCAGCATAATCCATGTCTATTTTATTAATTCAGACACATATTCAAGCTAAGCCTTTACTTGATCTCAGCTGCCCTGTATCTTTCATGGTTCGGATACTTGCTTGATGACAAAATCCTTCCATGAAATCCAGGCAACAATAGCATGGAAACAGCTACCAATACAATAATTGCCTTTGTGGTGCTGATACAATTGCAGGCACACAGAAACAATACCAGTTATGTTATTGAAGCAGGTAAATATCATGCTTTTATTTTGCTTTAGGTGGATCAGTGGATAGTGTTTACTTTGAGCATCTTGTATAACAAGTGACCATGTGCAGATAGCTTTAAAAGGGTTACTGGATAAAGATCAGCACCAGAGGATGCACATAAAAACGCACAGCATGCCCTTAGTGCAATCAACCCCCATCAGTGTTTATGGAACAGGACTTATGAAACTTCGCTGCAGCATGGAACGCAGATAATGCAGAAGGCAAACTATGGCATTACAAGTAAGATTAAAACAAGAGTGGAGCAGATGTGAGTTGTATCACAGCAAACCTTTTGTAACAGCAGTATCCCAAATGCATACATAAAGCCAGCATCAGCAGGAGCTACTTTGCTCCTGCTACTTTATGTCAATTTTTCTTTCTACTCAGTTTCTAAGACGCCTACTGTTTTCATTTTGGATTTGTTTTTTTCTGTTAACACATCCACAGATTTCATGAATGTCTATCTTAAAATGCTACAATTAAGGGCTGTAAAGAATTACTGCAATGCACATGCACCATAACACAAAAATGAAGCCTTCTCACTTTACGAAGCCTTGTTTGAGGTGTTTGTTAGAGGCGTTTGTTAGTAGGAAAAGCCGATAATTTAAGGGCTTGCTTCTTTATAACCTTAGGGCTTTGCTTGTTTGCATTCTACAACTGAAAGGTTCCTTTTGATACTCAGGAGTGTGTGAATATTTTTATGGATCAGTATATGTTGGTGTGTACCTCGATATGCTGCAGAATTGTATGATGAGGGTGCAGAATCAATACAGTTTTAATGGGATGTAGGATGTCCTCAGGTAAAATTCGCACCAAAATACTGTGTGAAATTAAGTCTAAGAGATTGCATTTTTGTACACTGGATGAAGGATGGAGAAAATGATCTTGGGGTCCATATCCACTTCTGTTCTTGAAGGTCAGAAAGCTCGTTATGGTGGACACACATTATATGTTCAGTGGTGCCGCCTTCTTATTAATCTTATATCCTAACCTAAAAGCTGTAAAACGGTGTACATATGCTGGCATACATGAACAACTCATATTTATCCTACATAGAAGTTCATGAACTAATGGGACTAACATAATCAGATCTTCAGGCTTTCTTATTAAAAAATAAATTCTGTTTCTTACATGATCATCCATCAAAACGTGTACGTTATCCATTAAAATACTTTTCCATCTATATATTTCTCAGTTTGACAGATAAATATGTGTGTAATTTGTTTATTAATGAATGGATTATGAAGCAACAATTGTTTATCTGATATAATAATCAAAGTCCAGAAAATTTGGTTTATTTCAGTTATGTTGTATTGTCATTTCAATCCTGTAAAGACTCAGATGTTTATTTCTTTGGCGCTCGGACCCCGGAGGAAGTCATGAATGCTATGAATGACCTGAGCTTGAATGAATGATTTAGGATTAGGAATAGAGATGTCTTCCCCCCGATATCCGATACTGGTGATGGAGTGGAGGCCCGATAATAAGGGAGTTGGAAGGAGCCAGGAAGCCAGATGGTAGCGATGGGGTGGTGGAGGGTCGAAGCTTGGCGGGAGAGCAGGGAGATCCATGGTTGGAGGTCCTTAAAAGCGAAGCCTTGAAGGGTGATTGGCTGAGGAGGAATGCAGACTTGACGCTGATTGGTTGGAGCTGAGACACATGATGGAGTCATAGTATGGAGCCAGTGGTGGAGGTGAGTCTTCCAGATTGAATTTTTGTCAAAACTCAATTTCAATCCTGTAAAGACTCACAATAAAAACACAATGATGCCGATTAGAGAAGTTAAATAGCAGATGTTTATTTCTTTGTCGCTCGGACCCTGGAGGAAGACATGAATGCTATGAATGACATGAGCTTGAATGAATGATGTAGGATTAGGATTAGAGATGTCTTCCCCCCAAATAAGGGCAGAGGCCGGGCCGAGGCTGAAATAAATGATATGGTAGTTCTGGTAGTTATGATCTAACAAGCTGGGATGGATAAGATGAATCGAGTTGAATACATGAAGGACAGAGTTACAAAGGTTTGACAGGGGATGAAGTTGAGCCGCGAAGGTACTGAGGAAAATGAGACAGCAGAGGCATGAGAATGATAGGATGATGAATTAATTGTGCCATGAAGGTAGGAGAGTGCTGAATGGATGCTGGAGTGAGCCTGTGAAGGCAAGAGAATGATAGATGAATCTACATAGGCAAGAGAATGATGACAGTCTGCGTAGGCGTGAAATGATAGATCATGCAGCGATGAAGAATGTAATGAGCCACGAAGGCATGAAAATGATGAATGGATGCAGGTGAGTGAGCCTGCATAGGCATAAGAATGGAGAATGGGCTGCATGGGAAATGATAAATGTACTGAGCCGAGAAGGCATGAAAATGATGAATGGATGCAGGTGAGTGAGCCCGCATAAGCATGAGAATGAAGAATTGGCTGCATAGGCATGCGTGTGGTGAGTGAGCCTGCGTAGGCATGAGCATGATTTAGACAGAAGGACGATGATGCAGCTGAACCTGATGAAGGGGAGAATGAAGAGATGTTGAGGCGGTGCAAAAAGGCCGAGCAAAAAGTGATACGAATGGAGGACAAGGGTGGGGAGGAAAAGGATGATAAGAGCCTGACAGGCGAAGAAGGGGAAGGACATGAATCTGGCCAAAGTCAAGGGAAAGGACACATAACAAAGTGTTGAGTAAGAGCTAAGCTGAGCCTAACGAGTGAAGGAGAAAGATGAAGCAGACCGGCTGGAGAGGGAATGGAATAAATTGCTTAGGCTTGAACGTGCCTGATGAGGCGTGGATGGGACATGATAAACCTGACTAGGCCTGGCGGATGCGGACGTGGGCGAGCCCGACAGGCAAAAATAAGTGATAGCTGACAAGCAAGAGGATGGGAACTTGGTAAACCTGACGAGGCGGGCAGAGAGAAAGACTTGGTCGTGCCTGACAGGCAAGAAGGGGAAGCAAGGATAAGTTTAAACTAAAAAGGCCAACCATCACCAGTTAATCCAGAAGCTCTTACCTAAGAGCTGATCATTGAGCAGAGCACAGAATGGAAGTTTGGGCGGACATATGAAGAGAATGCTGAAGTCGACCAGCAGCTGAGTTGTTGTAGGGAAGCTGTGGAAACTCCTTGGGTAGCTGCTGAAGTGCCTGCCCCGATTCTGAATGAGTGACCTGGGAACTGACTAGTGGGAAGGTTGCATTGAACTAAAGTTTGCCTCACAAATTTGAGGAACCAGGAGGTGATCATGGGAACTCCTTCTGGAGTAAGGAAAAGGGGCATGAAGGGTGAGCTGATTTGTGACGTTTGAGAACAAAAGAGAACATGGCTTGGAGAAACAGGCCATCGAGGCAAGCTATGGAAATGAAACATGGACCTTTACCTTCGATGTGTTTGAAGTAAAGTTTGAAATGGACTGGATATAACTTGAGGTCTGAAGAGGCGGAATATCTACAGGGGTTGGACAATGAAACTGAAACACCTTTCATTTTAGAGTGGGAGGTTTAATGGCTAAATTGGACCAGCCTGGTAGCCAGCCTTCATTAAATAGACATTGCACCAGTAAGAGCAGAGTTTGAAGGTTCAATTAGGAGGGTAACAGCACAGTTTTGCTGAAAATATTGAAATGCACACAACATTATGGGTGACATACCAGAGTTCAAAAGAGGACAAATTGTTGGTGCATGTCTTGCTGGCGCATCTGTGACCAAGACAGCAAGTCTTTGTGATGTATCAAGAGCCACGGTATCCAAAGGTAATGTCAGCATACCACCAAGAAGGACGAACCACATCCAACAGCATTAACTGTGGACGCAAGAGGAAGCTGTCTGAAAGGGATGTTTGGGTGCTAACCCGGATTGTATCCAAGAAACATAAAACCACGGCTGCCCAAATCACAGCAGAATTAAATGTGCACCTCCTGTTTCCACCAGAACTGTCCGTCGGGAGTTCCACAGGGTCAATATACACGGCTGGGCTGCTACTCATGCCAATGCCAAACGTTGGTTTCAATGGTGCAAGGAGCGCAAATCTTGGGCTGTGGACAAAGTGAAACATGTATTGTTCTCTGATGAGTCCACCTTTACTGTTTTCCCCACATCCGGGAGAGTTACGGTGTGGAGAAGCCCCAAAGAAACGTACCACCCAGACTATTGCATACACAGAGTGAAGCATGGGGGTGGATCAGTGATGGTTTGGGCTGCTATATCATGGCATTCCCTTGGCCCAATACTTGTGCTAGATGGGCGCGTCACTGCCAAGGACTACCGAACCATTCTTGAGGACCATGTGCATCCAATGGTTCAAACATTGTATCCTGAAGGCGGTGCCGTGTATCAGGATGACAATGCACCAATACACTCAGCAAGACTGGTGAAACATTGGTTTGATGAACATGAAAGTGAAGTTGAACATCTCCCATGGCCTGCACAGTCACCAGATCTAAATATTATTGAGCCACTTTGTGGTGTTTTGGAGGAGCGAATCAGGATACGTTTTCCACCACCAGTATCACGTAGTTACCTGGCCACTATTCTGCAAGAAGAATGGCTTAAAATCCCTCTGACCACTGTGCAGGACTTGTATATGTCATTCCCAAGACGAATTGACACTGTATTGGCCGCAAAAGGAGGCCCTACACCATACTAATAAATTATTGTGGTCTAATACCAGGTGTTTCAGTTTCATTGTCCAACCCCTGTAGATGGCACGAATGAATTAGAAGGAGAAGTAAATTCCGAAAGCCGAATAAGGCGAGGAGGAAGGCGCTGGAGAGAAGGGATTTGAAATAAGTTGAAAAACAATCGGAGCAAAGGGTCATATGGAGATATTTTTTTTTAAAGAGCAGAAGTGTAATAGATCTCTGGGAGTCAGGCTGGGGAATGCAATGATTTGAGATGCCTTTGAGAAGAAGGTTAATGGCGTGAAGAGTGAAAAGCTCGGCGTGGGCTCAGAAAGATGATCTTTTGATAAAAATCGATGCCTGCTAATAGGCAGCGGATGTAGGGGAGCTTGAAACGACAATGTTCAAAACAATGAGTAATGAAAGCTAGGACTGTTTGAATGTGAACCGGGTACAATGGTGTGTTATAGCAAGGAAAAATTTACAAAGGTTTGCCAGGCGAAGGAATGGGGTTTGAAAGTGGAAGGAGCTAGACCTGAGATACAGCAATGTTAGACTGATTGGGACGGAGGAAGGAGAGAGAGGAATAATCGGAGAAGGGTGAAAGTAGGCTGATGGACAGAGACGGCAGAATACCTGAAAATTTAAAACGAGACAGGGCATCAGTGACTGAATTAGAATAACCTGGAACATGACAGGCCTACTAGGATTCGATGGAGGTAAGAGCTACGTCCATGAAATATTTTCTGTTCATAAATTGTTTCATAAGAGTTTGTTATTCTGCTGCGGCAGTAATGCAGTTAATGCTTATATTGTGAAAACACTTAGTCTGGGAAGATGCTGTAAATCGATTGTCGCAAGCTGAACAGAGCAGCGCCGGCCTGGTCTGCCGAGAGAAAGTGCGCGACACAGCGTGCTGAAGGACATATGAATAAGGAAACAGTTGAGAAAAGAGAATGAAGTGATACATCTCACTAAGCTAAATATTTCCTTTGTTTCCCCTGCTCAGAATCTGTAAAGCCACGTTGACTGACATCATCAGACACTTTGATGAAAACGGTGCAAGACCCCGCTTGAGGAAAAAGAGCCAGCGGCCACAGGATCCCCATTTCATCAGCAGTGAGCAACTTCTCAGAGTTTTGGAGTTCATAAAGAACTACGCAGAGGATCACGCCATCATGCTGCCTGGTCGACATCCTGGCCACAGGGATTGGCATGTGAAGCTACTGCCAACACATGTCTTAAAGGCCTCAGTGTGGCGTCTCTACAGGGGTTGGACAATGAAACTGAAACAACTGGTTTTAGACCACAATAATTTATTAGTATGGTGTAGGGCCTCCTTTTGCGGCCAATACAGCGTCAATTTGTCTTGGGAATGACATATACAAGTCCTGCACAGTGGTCAGAGGGATTTTAAGCCATTCTTCTTGCAGAATAGTGGCCAGGTAACTACGAGATACTGGTGGAGGAAAACGTTTCCTGACTCGCTCCTCCAAAACACCCCAAAGTGGCTCAATAATATTTAGATCTGGTGACTGTGCAGGCCATGGGAGATGTTCAACTTCACTTTCATGTTCATCAAACCAATCTTTCACCAGTCTTGCTGTGTGTATTGGTGCATTGTCATCCTGATACACGGCACCACCTTCAGGATACAATGTTTGAACCATTGGATGCACATGGTCCTCAAGAATGGTTCGGTAGTCCTTGGCAGTGACGCGCCCATCTAGCACAAGTATTGGGCCAAGGGAATGCCATGATATGGCAGCCCATGGGCATGCAACAGTCTGGGTGGTACGCTTCTTTGGGGCTTCTCCACACCGTAACTCTCCTGGATGTGGGGAAAACAGTAAAGGTGGACTCATCAGAAAACAATACATGTTTCACATTGTCCACAGCCCAAGATTTGCGCTCCTTGCACCATTGACACCGACGTTTGGCATTGGCATGAGTGACCAAAGGTTTGACTATAGCAGCCCGGCTGTGTATATTGACCCTGTGGAGCTCCCGACGGACAGTTCTGGTGGAAACAGGAGAGTTGAGGTGCACATTTAATTCTGCCGTGATTTGGGCAGCCGTGGTTTTATGTTTCTTGGATACAATCCGGGTTAGCACCTGAACATCCCTTTCAGATAGCTTCCTCTTGCGTCCACAGTTAATCCTGTTGGATGTGGTTCGTCCTTCTTGGTGGTATGCTGACATTACCCTGGATACCGTGGCTCTTGATACATCACAAAGACTTGCTGTCTTGGTCACAGATGCGCCTGCAAGACGTGCACCAACAATTTGTCCTCTTTTGAACTCTGGTATGTCACCCATAATGTTGTGTCCATTTCAATATTTTGAGCAAAACTGTGCTCTTACCCTGCTAATTGAACCTTCACACACTGCTCTTAATGGTGCAATGTGCAATCAATGAAGACTGGCTACCAGGCTGGTCCAATTTAGCCATGAAACCTCCCTCACTAAAATGACAGGTGTTTCAGTTTCATTGTCCAACCCCTGTATATGAACTCTGCTAAGGAGCTTGGTATGTATAAAAAAAAATATTTCTATAGAACAGTGAAATTTTTCTAATGACCAGTGATGTAAAACTTAATCACAAATGTATAACCCTGTGAAATTTTTCTTTCAGGTGAGCGGGCAGTTTGCAAATCAAGCTTCAAGGTGCTTTGGACCCAGCTACTCCCACACATAAGAAGCTGTAGGCCCCGCACCGACCTCTGCTGGCAGTGCCAACAGAATAATGACCTTCTTATAAGAACTGCAAACCTTCCAGAGGAGAGGAAGACTGCAGCAATCAAGAAGCAACAGGATCATCTTCAGCTTTTTCAAAAAGAGAGGGCCGTCTACAACGAGATGGCTGCTGCCTGCAAAAAGACCTGGGACCACTATCAGTTGTCCATCGGCCCCTCCCCACCTTCAAGTAAAAAGTTTAGGATGCACTACAGCTTTGACTTTGCACAGCAGGTATTTGTTCCACATTGCACCTTTTTTTTCTTATAAAGTATAAATATAAGACTGCTTTAACGATACACAGCTTTGTTTAATCTAATCCCTGTTTTTTTTGTCCTCTGTCTTCATCAGATGCACTTCCCCTCGAACCCACTGCAGCCTGGGCCAATGTACTTCCTGACACCACAGAAATGTGGACTTTTCGGTGTCTCTTGTGAAAGCCTGCAGAAACAGGTGAATTTCCTTATTGATGAAGGCATGTCATCAGGGAAGGGGAGCAATGAAGTCATCAGTCTCCACACTACATATCTACTTACTGATTGCTGGCCACACCAAATTTGCCCCAGACTGTGGCTTTGGGCTTATCAAACAAGCATACAAGAGGACCAGGGTCAGCACATTGGCAGATATCGCCAAAGTAAGTCTATTCCATCCGATAGAAAATCAAAGAAGAAAGTCAGTCATATGCATGAAAACTCTTATGGTAAATTTCGGCAAATTTCTATTATGGTCCTTTTGTGTACAGGTAGTGGAAAACAGCTCTCCTGAAAGTCTCAGTCTCAGCCTCAAAATCCCACAGCTAGTCAGACTGGAAGATGGCACGATGTTAGTCAACATGTTTGACTGGCAGGCACCCCTGAGTCCCTACTTCCGAAAGCTCCCACTGATCAAGAGTTACCAGCACTTCAGGTATCTATTATGCAGACTTCTACAATCTGTATTTGTCAATAACAAAGAGACATGCAATATTTGAATTCTCTTTTGTGTGCTTTTATTAACAGCTTTGATGCCAAAGACCTGGTGTGGTCCTAGCTAGGAGTCACAGCAACGCAGAGCCTGTTAGCTTTCAGCAGCTGTATGACCCGGAGTTCTACCCCCTGTTGTCTGTTTTCCTGCCCTGCCTGCACCTGGACTGGCCACGGACAGACAGACTTATCTTTATTCAAAGATTAGGCCTTTCTGTTCCGATGAAGCGAAGGACATTACATGCCCAGCACCACAAAGCACAACACAGAATGGCACACAGAAGAGGATGATGGTGTGACACTGTGACATTGGCGTTTTGGCAATTTGTATTGTGTATAAAGTTGTAAATAAAAATCACATTTGTGACATGGTCAAAGTCAAGTTATTGCCCATTTCTCTTCCTGGGTCCATTAAAGTCAAGAGGTTTGCAGACTTAAAAGTTGATGGGTACATACAGATTAAGTAGCTGCAGCACCAGCCTCTTCTAGATTAACACGTATTCAAAAGGTGTAAGCTATTAGCCCATAGCTCTATTCATACATGCACACATAAAATGAAGACTGATAAACAATATTTCTGCATGCTACAATAATCTTTGGACATTTCATATTACATATTAAGAAGAACACATCCATATTACCCTGATATTTTGCTAATTGCTGTGAGATAGGATTTCAAACTCTGCCTGAGGCAGAACATTTAACATTTAGGTTGCAGTCATGATGCAATTTGCAGACATAAATAATATAATAATAAATGGTAATGCAGTGCTGTAAATTATCTTTACATAGAAAAATACTACTATGAGTTCAGTGACAGAAGTCTTGCAGTCAGTTGGAGCTTCTGTTGACAAACAGTTGGGGGAGGTGGGCTATTCAAAGTTATTCAAATTAGCAGCTTTTGTCACCGCCCTGCTTTCAGGGAGAGAAAACAATGAATCTTTGAGTGCTGATTTCTCAGAAAAGTAGTCTGGCGAGTGCAGAAATTCAGATGGTCATATCTTCTTCAATTCTTTTTCGATTTCCACAAGTTTGACATCATTGGAAAGCTTACGGCCCACTCTTTCTGGATCTGTAAATAACTCAAAACGACCCCGGGTAGACTTGGTCCTGGTTTTGCCACGGCCAGTCACATATATATATATATATATATATAGAGAGAGAGAGAGAGAGAGATATCATAGGCTACAGTTTGCAGGTAGTTTTGCTTTTAAAATACATGCAAAAGCTTTTATGGATATCTGTATCTGAAACACTACTAATCGATTCAAGGCATTTCGAAAAAGGTTAATGATATTGTTGGAAAAATGTATATAAGTTATCATTTAGTTTAAATCATGTTTATGTCGGATGTTCTATTATAGTTAAGATGATTCCTATGATTGCTTTTTTAGTGTGAAAACGTGTTTGTGGAAGGTTAAGGAATGCGGAGTGAATGAGTGGATCACTCTCTGGACATGACAAGCTTATACCATATATGAGAATGACTACTCTTTTAGGTTGAGATCTCTGTAAGAATTGGCTGAACCAATTCCCGCTTTTTGCTTGTAGGAATGTGAGTTGTAAATAAAAGGCTGGTGCAAGGATTCTCCCTTTGTGAGAAGGAAGTCGCTGTTCTGGCAGAGAACTGTCTCACCCTTGCAAGTCAAACTTATTTGGTTCACTTGTGTCTTATTTTACACTTGTTTTTGTTTATCAGCTTTCTAACTCTATCATTTCTTGGTCCTTTGAGCTGAAGCGCTAGAAATCTGCCGCCCGGAGCCCTGTGGTGCGTGTGGGGTTTCAGTCTGCGCAGCCTTCAGAGCGTCTGGAGAACGAAAATCCTGCACAGTGAATTCTGTGTTGGTAACCGCCGAATCGACCGAGGGGCACCCGGGAGGTGGATCAACGCGGTCCGACAGACAGTGTGAACGAACGCACAGGTAAGACAGAACCAATTAAGTATATAAAGAGAAATACGGAAGCCGGTAAGCTTGGCATTGGCACTAGATAAGTACGCGAGCCGGTATGCTACGCGTTTAACAGAACTGCAGTTTTTGAAGAGGCCTGATAATAAACAGGGGTGTGTGTGAATGCAGAATCACATGATTCACTCAGTGACACAACCCGAAACCTTGCTGGTGTTAACATAAAGTTGTTGATTGCTGAGATGTGTCATGGGGAATTCAGATTTGGATATTAGGTGCCATCAAATCTCAGTCTAAAACCTCTGCAATGTCCGAGAGTAGAACTCTAAACTATGTGTTTGATCTAGAAGCCTGTTTTCTGGGAGATGTTGGGGGCCCGTTGAGGAATTCTGTTTTGATTTGATGGTAGGCTACAAAAATATAAAAATAAACTATACCACTGTTATATATAAATATATATAAATAGAGCAGAGTCCGAATAATAATAATAAACTAGAGTAAATAGGATAAAAGCATATATAATAAAGCACAAAGAATCAAATAAATAGAGCTAATGTAAATTAATGGAAGTAGAACTCAGTTCTTAACAATAGTTTTTAATAGATAAAAAAACCCAACTCTTAAAATGTCATTGAGTACAAAATAACAATGGTAGAAGTGTTTAAAAGGAATAGTGGACTGCAACATGATAATGCTGATGACAGTCCCTATCAACAGCAGTTAAAAAAATGCCCTCCAGGTAAATGCTTTGCCTAAGATTCATAACTGGGTCACAAAACATAATATTGATCTACCCACCTGCTCGGTTAACAGTTGGCAGAACTGGGTAATGCATGCTGAAAAGGTAGTCAGTGGAAAAAAAAAACAACCCCCTACTGATACCTTCTATGCTGAAGATGACATATTTTATGCAGGACCAGTAAGTAGGGGGAGGGGTAGAAGAGGAGGTTACAATGACACATGTTGGTCCTGTGCAAAACATGGACACTGGGCTAAAAACTGTCCAACTGGACAACCCTGTCAACAATGACTGGATAAAGGAGAACAGAATGTTGTTAAAGAAGGAAAATGGGAAGTTGATGAGAACGAGGAGATGATGGACATTGCAACAGCATACATGGATACGCTGAGATCCTCTCCAAATGCAACAGCATATGGCAGTCTACATGAGGTACTAATAACTTCACCTACTGGTATAATATAAAGATCTGAGTGAATATGTGAAACAAATGACTAATATCATGATGAAAGTTTTTCAACAGGTGATGGTCATCCAGGAGGAAGACAGTGTTCCAAGGAAATGCAGCTCATTTATTAACAATACATTTTTCTCTGATATGTGGAAGCTGGAGAAATAACATCACACTGTGTGGAAGTTTTGCTGACTAATCATAGGCTGTATCTATGAAACATTATGTGCACAGACCAAATGACTAAGGTTCTGACTGACTTGTGAACCTCACGGACCTGACAATGATAACCTGACACTTCTCCAGACTGGACGGACCCAACAGATAACACCTTAAAGGTGGACCCCACTAAGACCACCTTATTGATCCTTGGTGGGTAAAAAAAGAATTGAAGCATTCAAAACAGACCTAGTGGAAGCAAAAGGGGTTATAAGAAAACAATGTGCATTTTAAAAATATAAAAAGAAAATTATATTGAAATTTTTGCAAATGAAATTGCTCTGATAGAGAAGTAAGTAAGTAAAATTTATTTGTATAGCACATTTCACCGGCAGGGCAATTCAAAGTGCTTTACATTATAAAAACACAAAATCCTAAAGACCATCAAGCGGATATTCATGACAGTCATGACAGGTAAATCTAAAGGAAATATGTTGTTGAAACATTTAGTTTTGTTTATCATGTGTGCCCTGATTGTGTTAATAACATGCTAGAAATTTCCACAATCTCATGATTACCAGAAAAGAGGTGGTAAATAAGATTTCCATGGAATGTTTATACAAGATAGAAATTACTTGTATGAGAATAAAGGCTGGTACCAATATGCAAAAAGTGTAACCTAAGGTCCAGAATATTTTTGGTTGTGGTATGCACTGAACTTCAATCTCTTCAAGCCAGCCCAGGTGAGAGCTAGACAGTACCAGTAGCCAGGCCCCCCCCATGGAATGAGTGTTTATCAGAAAATAAGCGTTTCTAGTGTCAGTACCAGTTTCCGCGTGGTAATGGGTAATGTAATGTTACTGAGTTTAACAGTTAATGTTAACAACCCCTATGTGGCGCTTCTTGCAAGAGTTCCCATTTTTACCCATGTGTCGTGGGCACCGGTTCCATAGTCCCAGTGGCCGGACTATGCAATGCCGCATGTGTAACATGACTTACTATTATTTCTTCCACCAAGCTGGACCAGGGGGAAAGCGTCATTCCTAAAGGGCATTTATGCAATACCATGGTTTCACTGGATGTTTGGACTGCCATTTATTTGCAGTGCTCCAAGTTGGAGTGGTGTTTCGTGCACGTGTTTATGCACTGATCACACTTATGTCATTTCAGTTCAACCTTCCATAAATAGGAGTAAGAGGGAAATCATCGTTGTGAAGCCACATGACAGTGTATGGGGATACAGATGGTTCCTGAGGAATTCAAGCATAGATACACAGGAAATAAGATTTTGGTAAATTTATTTCCATGGTTGGGAGTAGGAAAGAATGTGCTTAGATTAGAAACTATAGATTATCAACTGGGACTGTTTGTTAATGCAACCACAAAAGCTCTTACAGGACTGTCCACAGAAGTCACAGCTCTTTGAACCGTGGTGTTGCAGAACAGGATGGTTTTGGACCTGCTGACAGCAGGGAGTTTGCGCTCTCCTGAACGAGACCTGCTGCACCTACATCCCTGATGAGACCAACGGCAAAGATGGACACAGAGTTAGCGATGCTATACGCCAATAAAATGAAATTAAAAGGGGTATGCTGTTATGATTCTGGCACGTCTGCTCTACCCTGTCTCTCTGGCTGCAATCAGCAGATGAGATGCACCTGGTGACTGCTGCAGTGCAGTGCAATCTGTGGCATTCCAAGCACCTGTGTCTTCTCTGAAACTACAAGTCACCAATCCTTCTTTCTGCTTCAGTGATTCCTGGAAGCTGTTTGGAGTTTAACCTGAGTGACGTTTTCTTGTGGCTGAATAAACTTTTTAATCTTTCAGTTCTGTGTCTGGCTGAATCTTGGGTCCGCCTTTTTCTAATTCGTAATAGAAAAATCTGGCCAAAAATGCACTCATTGCCAGCACAGCAGTGGCGACACCACGTTGATGGACCTTTCCTGGCTGGGTTCCGGCTGGAGGAAATAATTTCACATTACGTTCTGGCAATCCATGTCTCCAAGCTGCCACCGTCACAAATTAACCACGCCAAGTGACACAGATAACAGCAGAGGTAGGGAGCACGCCTATTCCGCCTGAGATGTTCAGGGAGACCCAGAGCAGTGTCGAAGCTTCCTAACTCAGGTGAGATTCATTTGAGCTTCAGCCGTCATCCTTTCCCACTGAGCGCTCCAAGGTGGGTTTTGTTATATCTCTGCTAGCAGGAAGGGGAAGCAGTGGGGTACTGCTAATGGCAGAAAAGGTCTGCATCTTGTAACTTCTATGAAACTTTTCCAGGAACTCATTCGAGGTTTTAACCCTGTTCTTCCAAGTGTGAAGCCGCTAGAGGCTTACTGTCCCCAAACAGGGTAATCACGCCTGTCTCGTCCTATATAATTGACTTCATTTGTTACGGCCGCAGATAGCCGTTGGAATGAGGCAGGACAGATGGATGCTTGATGCAAGGATTAACGCAGACACAAGGATGAGTTAGCGACCGTGACTACCCTTTTCCCTGAAACAACTCGAGGACCTGCGCCCGCATGATATTCGGGCTGGCAGAGAGAAGGGGAGAAGCGACAGAGGAGGGTCGCTCCTCATTAAACTCAGGGTCCTGCACCCGGCATGAAAGAGGAGCCGCGTACCTCTCACTGAGGAAAATGAGGAATGTGATCCATGCAAGTTGGCAGAACCAAGATTTACTACTGAGGAGAAGGATCGTCGGAGAAGATTCAAGCTCTGTTTTTATTGTGGAGAGAAGGGTCATTTTAGCACTCAGGTGTTCCATTAAAAGGAAAGGGCTCAGCAGAGGAAGGGAGGTCTCTACTGAGCCGAAGCCAGCTAACTGCCTCTCCTTCTGTTTCCTGCTTGTTTTCAAACTAGTTCCATGGTTCTCCAGGGGCAGGTTTATTGATTCAGGAGCAGAAACTGAATTCATGGACAAAAAAACAGCAAATAAGAACGGCATAAAACCACTTCCCGTCAGCTGACACACGAAAACGGTGTAGCATTGGATGGTCACAGCATGACAATTCACACCCGGAAGGAGGAGATTACCTTAACAGTTGGAGGTAATCCATTCAGAAAAAGGTAACTTTAATGATCATTAAATTCACCTGAACTTCCGTAGTATTAGGGGCCTCCCTGGTTTGCAGAAAACACAACCCTCACTATTGACTGGGAAAAGAAGAAAGAAAATTCTGGGTGGTCTGAGTCATGTTCCGGCTGCCTGCCTTTGTCAGCTGCTATGGGGTCAGCGGGAGAATGAGGCGAGGAAACAAAACCGGATTTATCCAAGGTACCGCCAAGAATCCCATCACTAAGGAGGCGTTTAATAAGATCAAGGCCACAGCTCTGCCACCCCACAGACCATATGATTGTGCTATTGATTTGCTCCTGGCACCTCACCCCCAAAGGCAGTGCTTTACTCTTGTCTGGCAGAGCACAGGGCATGAAGAAATTGGTGATGAGGCATTAAAAGCAGGGACAAATTCAAACTTCTTCTCTCCTGCAGGTAGCTGGTTGTTCTTTGTTGGAAGAAGGATGGTTCGTTGAGACCATCATGGATTATAGAGGGCCTTAATGAGATAAACAGTTTAAAAATAGATACCCCTTACCACTCATGAAACACAGCTTGATCAGATCAGGGAGCAAGATATTTTCTAAGCTGGATCTAAGAATTTTATCATCTGGTTCCGAATCAGAGAAAGGGGATGAGTGGAAGACGGCTTTTGATACGCCTACGGGCAATTATGATACAAGGCATGCCATTTTGGACTTACCAACGCTCCTGCAGAAACTTTTTCAGTCATTGGTCAAATGACGTTCTAAGAAGGGGACATGTTGTGGGTCAATTCGTCGTTTGTTAGCTGATGACACTATTAAATCTATTTACTCAAGATTGGATACCACAGGAAACATGTCAGAGCTGTTATCCTGCGTCTTCTGCCAAAACAGTTGTCGTCAAGGCAGAGAAATTGAGTTTCACACCACTACTACATCCTTTTGGGCTTCATCATTTCCCCAGGGTCAAGTGATTGTCGATCCCCTAAAGTAAGCGCCGTCTTGGAATAGGCCTGTCCCCAACTGATCGTAGCAGCTTCAGAGATTTCTGGATTTGCAAACTTCTAATAAGAGTTGATTAGAAATTACAGCCGGTTGCTACCCACTGACCGCTCTTACCTCTTCCAAACAAGATTTTTATGAATAAGGAGCAGAGAAGGCCTGTAACAGGTTAAAGGAACTCTTAACGTCAGCCTTACAGTTGCTACGGTCGCCTGACCAGAAGACAGTTGATCGTGGAGGTGAGATGCCTCAAGCACTGGGGTTGGAGCCGTGTTAAGACAGAGAGGGAGGATGATCGTGTTCACCCATGTGCCACTTCTCAAGGACTCTGTCACAGGCTAGCTGGAATTACGACGTGGGACGACAGAGAGTTGCTAGGCCGTCAAGTTGGCATGGACGGGAGTGGAGACATTGGCTAGGAGGGGACTAAGGAGCCGTAATGACCATCAAGAATTGGAGTACTTGAAATCAGCAAACGGCTGAACCCCCCAGGCAGGCAAGGGGGGCTCTGTTTTTTGGTTGTTTTAATTTCTCCCTGTTACAGGCCAGTAGTAAAAATGGCAAACCTGACGCCCATCCCGGATTCAAAGAGCCCGCAGAATCTCAGTCTGCAGGTGAATAGGAGTTATCTTCCTGAGGCCGTCCGGTTGTATGTGTCCCCGAATTGAGGTGGAAAGGCGAGGTCCAGGAGGCATTAGGATCTGCCTAATCCCTCCATCATGCCCCCCGGACCGCTGTTTTGTTCCTGAGCGCCTTGTGCCTAAAGGTACTGGAGTTCTTGGTCATTGCTCTCATCTCATTGTCATCCTGGGAAATCAGCAGAACGATCAGACCGTACAAGCTCAGTTTTGGTGCCATCGCTTGTGCAGGATGTCAACGCCTCGTTTCTGCATGCACTCAACTGTCGTCAAGCCAAGTCTTCTCGTCGCCCACTGCGAGGTTGTTGACACCCATTGCCCATTCCCCCTCGCCCATGCTCACACATTGCTATGGACTTTGTAACATGGGTTTACCGGTGTCGAATGTCATTCTGTTATACTGACCATAATGAAAGATTTTCGAAGATGGTTCATGGGTGCCCCTGGAGACGCTCCCGCTGCAAAGGAGATGGGTGAGATATGACCAGAGAAGTTTCAGGCTCCATGGAATCACCTACTGACATTGTTTCCGACAGAGGACCCCAGTTTGTGTCACGTTTTTGGAAGGAGTTCTGTTCTTTGTTGGAATTTCTGTTAGGTCTCACTTCAGGGTTTCAAGCCTCAATTGATGGCCAAACTGAAGAGAGCCAACCAAGAAGTGTAAAAACCAAACTTCGCATTTTATGTGAGTCAGACCCGACCAAGTGGTCACAAAATTACCCTGGGTTGAATACGCCATGAACTCTTGCAGTCAAATGCACTGGTTTCTCCCCTTTCCATGTTGTGTTGGTTTCCGCACCCATGTTTTCGTACAGGAGAA
Source organism: Crenichthys baileyi (assembly GCA_036173005.1). Taxonomy (NCBI): domain Eukaryota; kingdom Metazoa; phylum Chordata; class Actinopteri; order Cyprinodontiformes; family Goodeidae; genus Crenichthys; species Crenichthys baileyi. The sequence continues at coordinate 63,697 of JAHHUM010002134.1, read as the reverse complement.
AGAGGCTAATGTTGTCTGCCAAGGCAGCTGCTAAGATGCCAAAGAATATGGAGAAAGGCCAGAGCGTCAAAATTCACACTCAAAAATGCACGCCATTAATCTCAAATAACCTCCCCAAGCCCACCCTCACAAATAACCTCACATAACACACAACAATATCATAACAACCCAACCCAAATGCCCACCTCCAATCAACTCTCCAAAAAACCACCCCACAAATCCACATAAAAACAACAAACTCCAAACTCACTGATCAGAATGTCACTGGTTCAGTCAAGAAACGTCCAACGGAGACGGATCCCTGCACCTAAGTTACCAGGTGGGGCAGAAAGTTTGGCTCTCCGCACAAAGACATCCTGCCGTTATGGATAGCGTCCCAGGAAGTTTGGCACCCCGATTTGTTGACTTTCCCTATCTCCAAGAATCATCAACCCGTCTCTGTTACGGCTGCAGATTTGCCATTCCATGAGTATTACACCCCACGTTCCACGTTTCTCAGGTCAAGCTTGTGGAGCCCCCGACAGAATCCATGCCCCCTGTCATCGCTGCGTTATTGTTGTTCTGCCTTTTTTACCTCTGTGTTGTCCCAGAGCAATGATATAAGGAATGGGTTGGGAGAATGTTTTGATACAATGTTGTCCCAGGATTACCAACTTCTGGATAAGGACCAGGACTATGATGACATTTTGGATGAGGAGTCACTAAACTTAACAATAGTTTAATGTTAATGAGGTGTATGCATAAAGTTTTTGGAAGTGTATACATGGACATGATATTAAACTAATCAATAATAAACAGGAGGGAATTGTTGGAAAAATGTATATGTTATCATTGTTTAGTTTAAATCATGTTTATGTCTGAAGTTCTATTATAGTTAAGATGATTCCTATGATTGCTTTTTTAGTGTGAAAACGTGTTTGTGGAAGGTTAAGGAATGCGGCTTGGAGTGGATCACTCTCTGGACATGACAAGCTTATACCATATATGAGAATGACTACACTTTTAGGTTGAGATCTCTTTAAGAACTGGCTGAACCAATTCCCGCTTTTTGCTTGTACGAATGTGAGTTGTAAATAAAAGGCTGGTGCAAGGATTCTCCCTTTGTGAGAAGGAAGTCGCTGTTCTGGCAGAGGACTGTCTCACCCTTGCAAGTCAAACTTACTTGGTTCACTCGTGTCTTATTTTACACTTGTCTGTGTTTATCAGCTTTCTAACTCTATCAGATATGTTCCTTTTTATACATCTTTTTCATTCAATATGAAGCAGTATGCAGTATCTGGCTTCTTGTTTTTTTTAAATATTTTACATATGTCTTTTACATATATTAAAACTATATTGGCCCAAGCACTGACATTTAAAGAACTGATCAAGCAATGTCCAAGCATTTAGAACAAACATCTCCCAACTTCACATATTGTTGTCTGCCTCTTAAATAACTTTGAATCCATTTCAAGACAATACCTCTAATCCCCTTTCATTCCAGTTTATTTTTTAAACAATAATGTAAATGGTAAATGGCCTGCACTTCTGTAGCACTTCATCAAGTCCGAAGACTCCAAAGCCCTGGGGCAGTGAGGCTGCCATACTATTGGCGCCACCGGACCCTCGGACACCCATCAGCGGGCAAGGTCGGTGAAGTGTCTTGCCCAAGGACTGAGATGGGCGGAGCAGGGGTTTGAACCAACAACCCACCAGTTACAGGACAACCCCTACCAACTGAGCCAAGTCATGATTGATTGTGTCAAATGCCTTCTTGAAGTCCACAAACACTCCAATAGCAGTTTTCTTGTTATAGATCACAATTATTTTTTTTACCTTTTTCTAATATTTATTAGAGTTGTTGAACGCCCTGAGCCAAAACCATACTGACCTTTATATTTTTTCTAAGAATAATTCCAGTCTTTTGTTAAAGGTTTTCTAAAGTCTTTTAAAATTGTGGCAGCAGAGACAGGTCTGTAGTTGGTGAAGACGTGTTTCCTCTTGTTTTTGCATAGTGGTATTAACTTGGTTTTTTTTAAATTATTTGGAAATAAACCTGTTTAAAATTAAAGGTTAGTTATACAATTTGACAGTTTTAAAATGCCGTCAGGATAGTGGCCAGGTCACTACGTGATATTGGTGGAGGAAAACGTTTCCTGACTTGCTCCTCCAAAACACCCCAAAGTGGCTCAATAATATTTAGATCTGGTGACTGTGCAGGCCATGGGAGATGTTCAACTTCACTTTCATGTTCATCAAACCAATCTTTCACCAGTCTTGCTGTGTGTATTGGTGCATTGTCATCCTGATACATGGCACCGCCTTCAGGATACAATGTTTGAACCATTGGATGCACATGGTCCTCAAGAATGGTTCGGTAGTCCTTGGCAGTGACGCGCCCATCTAGCACAAGTATTGGGCCAAGGGAATGCCATGATATGGCAGCCCAAACCATCACTGATCCACCCCCATGCTTCACTCTGGGCATGCAACAGTCTGGGTGGTACACTTCTTTGGGGCTTCTCCACACCGTACCTCTCCCGGATGTGGGGAAAACAGTAAAGGTGGACTCATCAGAGCACAATACATGTTTCACATTGTCCACAGCCCAAGATTTGCGCTCCTTGCACCATTGACCAAAGGTTTGGCTATAGCAGCCCGGCCGTGTATATTGACCCTGTGGAGCTCCCGACGGACAGTTCTGGTAGAAACAGGAGAGTTGAGGTGCACATTTAATTCTGCCGTGATTTGGGCAGCCGTGGTTTTATGTTTTTTGGATACAATCCGGGTTAGTACCCGAACATCCCTTTCAGACCGCTTCCTCTTGCATCCACGGTTAATCCTGTTGGATGTGGTTCGTCCTTCTTGGTGGTATGCTGACATTACCCTGGATACCGTGGTTCTTGATATATCACAAAGACTTGCTGTCTTGGTCACAGATGCGCCAGCAAGACGTGCACCAACAATTTGTCCTCTTTTGAACTCTGGTATGTCACCCATAATGTTGTGTGCATTTCTATATTTTGAGCAAAACTGTGCTCTTACCCTGCTAATTGAACCTTCACACTCTGCTCTTACTGGTGCAATGTGCAATCAATGAAGACTGGCTACCAGGCTGGTCCAATTTAGTTATGAAACCTCCCACACTACAATGACAGGTGTTTCAGTTTCATTGTCCAACCCCTGTATTATATATATATATATATATATATATATATATATATATATATATATATATATATATATATATATATATATATATATATATATATATTATACAGACGGACGGACGGATGGACGCAAAGTTCACATTTAAACTAATTAAAATGTATCAATATTTTACTTTACTGTAGGCTGTCTGTATAAGACAGAAGTTAGAATCACTTGACAATGTATTATATATATATATATATATATATATTATATATATATATATATATATATATATATATATATATATATATATATACATTTCAATTGTTAAAGAACTGCCATGTATGAAACAATGATAAACCATTTTCTAAAGCATAACTTCCGTCTTTTCTTTTGAGCAAAGAAGTTATTGTTCTCATGCTTTTTTCTGGTAAGTGATTTATTGTTCGTCCTGTCTTAATGCAAGCTGCGTTTTTTTATGTCTGTGCACCAACTGTGTAAAATCTCCCAGTCCATTAAATCGAACACACCGATCTCCTTGGCAACTGCTCTGTTTTGGAGGTAAGCGCGCATGCGCTCTCGTGCAGTGTCTGTGAACTCTCTGGTCGTAAGCGGTGTTTTCGAGCTATACTGTGTTGTTGTAATTCAGCAAAATACCTTGAAGCACAACTAGTTACTCTCCCTTTGCTTTTAACTGGGGTATTTAGCAGCGAGCAGACAGACAGGCTGGCCGTTCACAAAATCCTCGAGCTCCCAGGGGAGAGAAGCAAAGCAAGAGCATTGAGGCTCCAGCATAGCAGAACAGTTCAGAAACTATTTGGAATGAGGGTTAAAAAGCTATATTTCTAAACAGAATAAGTCGTGTTTTAGACTGCCTATTGGTAGCGGATCTGTTCTTCTTTGTGTGCTCGTGAATTTTTGCAGCCGTAACGGGTTCTGGATGACGGCTTCATAGCAGACAGCTGTTCTTCCCTCTTCCCGGTACTGCATACCGGCGCAGAATCTTTTAGTGGTACACAGTACCGGACCGTACCGGCCCACACCTGCCTGTACCATAATATTGTTTTAAGTGATTTATCAGGTGCCAGGCTCAACTCAAACGTGAGAACAAGACTACTACTTTAAAGGATAATTGTCAGATTTTTAACTGTCACCTTGGCAGAAAAGTGCACAATATTCAAGAGTAGTACTGCACACCTGATTAATCACTCATAGTATATACAGGGAATAAAGATCTTCCTGTCAGTAACTAGTGGAGCCTGTGCATTAAGTCTATTCTCTTGCTCTCAGTGGAAGACACACGCATTTTCTCTCCCTCCCTGCTGATCCCTGCTTCTGCTTTTTGTCTGTGTTTTTCTCAGTGCCTCGCTTTGCATATCCTCCAAACTTGTAAATTATGGGTTTGGTCAGCTGGTTTCTCAACGTAATTGATAAAATTTTTTCGATGGGTAGACAAGGTAAAGGAGAACCCTCTTGTCCAGACGGGACATTCTTCTCTGGATACACAATGGATTCTTGGCAGCAGTGGAAGATTGTGTGCCTGACTACGATGTCGGTCGAGGAAGTAGAAGATGTGTACATATTTGGACTTTTGATAACAGGATTTCTGCTTTTTGGAGTTGGTGGTTACCTGGCTTATCGAGTGATTCGCAAAACGTGGACGGCTGTTCAAAGCATTCCAAAGCTGCCTGCCATGTTGGATGGAGTCTGTAGAGCAATCAACACTCAGACTGAATTGTTAAGAGAGCAGAATCACAAGCTGGACACGATTCTTGAACAGAATCGCAGCCTGGCAGTGGTTGGACTCAGAAGTTAAAGGATACAATCTTGCAGAAGTTGTTCGCTCGAGATCTGCGGAAAGTACCAGAAATTTGGCTATTTGGATTCGCAATTGATACATACCAGTAAAACTCTTAAGTTAGTTGGAAATTCACAACTGCCTGAAGCACAACATTTATTGTTTTTCTAAATCCGGCGCCCCAATGTGGCCTTGGCAACTTCTGCTAACTGGCTATCGACAAAATATCACCTGGATGTTATATAAACACAACGCTCTTCCCCACCACTCCCCTACCAGCTGTGTGCTGATAGGACTATGCGGCCGATTGATAAAACTTCCATCTTTCTTCTCAAGGACAATGGCGCTTCTATCAGGGTTGACAGTCTAATTCTTGCAAACACATTCAGACTAATATATTCACACCCTCAAGATTCCACCGTACCCTTGCTAAATCTTTACTTATGTGTGTGTATTCTGCTAAGACTAGAGTCTGAAATATGATTTTTTTTTCCTACTACCTTACTTTACCTAAATGTGTGAATTCATTACTTTTCATAGATTTTCAGTTTTCTCAGAAGGATTACCAGCCAAATATTATTAGTATTTGAAAATTTGGACTAAAGCTGTTTTTACACCAGTGACCATATATTTTTTTAGATTTCTTAGAAGGATTTTATTACAACTATTTCATACCAGTGAAAGCCAAACATTATTAGTATTTAAAAACTTTGGACCTAAACTGTTTTATACCAGTGACCCAGCTACTCTTAGAGTTCAGTGAGTGCCCATGGCTGTTACTATTTGAATGATGGGACCACAACTGCCTCATACCAGCGACCTCAAGGATTAATATTATCATTTTTCTTCTAGCACAGGATGAATTCCTTACCACAGAGGACTTAATGAGCTAATTACCTCTATTAGAAAGATTGAATTAAAACCAGCTCTTACCAGTAAACTCCCAAGGATTATTAATGTCATTTGATTTGTTTTTCTGTGTTTGATTTTCTGTATCATTGTAATGTTTTTCCTCATGTACAGCGCTTTGAGTGCCTTGTTGCTGAAAAGCACTATATAAATAAACTTGACTTGACTTATTATCCAAGTGAGGAGGATAAGAAGGAGAAAGAGGATGGCATGAGTGAGAAAGTTTGGAGAGGGTTGGATAGGAGAGGAGTAAACCTTACCCTTACAAGAGCTGAGGAGAGAAAGGAAGTGAGTGGAGATGGCCTCACCTGTGTTCTAGATTGTTTGCTTTGTCCACATTATAATATAGTTACTTACCTATGCTTATTTTGCATTGCTGATGTTTTTTTACATCCTTGTTTTTCAGACTACAACTTCCAGTTAAAGGTTTTTAGCACTTTAGAGGAGGTCAAGGCGATGGCCCTCAACAACAGCATGGATGCTAAAAACCCTTTACTTCTGTGGAAGAGGTGGACTCATCAGAAAATCTCCTCAGCTTCCACTGAGGACCATGAAGCCCTGAACCAGAAACTTAAGTCTGGAGCACTTCCTAAAAAATATATGTATAATTCAGGGACACTTCTGACGACTATTTTAATTGCTGATTAATCTACAGTGTCCCTTTGCTGTCTTGTTTCCACTTTTTTATTTAACAGCTTTACAAATAAAACTGTTCCGTTTTCATCAGCCACCTTTATCAGTAAATTACTACAGGGTGCCCTGGGCCAGGTAGTGGATGCTATACTGCCCCCTGCAGTGTCTGTAGAGACCTACATGGTATTTTTTAGAGCTTATCGTTGACAAAGACCCAGGCACCACAATGTGTGTGAATTGTAGTGTATTATCATATAGTTGGAGGTAATGTGTGCAGTTTTCTCTTTAGTGCATAAAATTTTTACTTGCTGAGTAATGGAGAAATACTATGGATTAACAATTAAGATATTTTGGTGCGTTGATTAGACTAACATAATGATATGCAAAAAGTCTTTGTTACAGATCCATTTCTGTTTATGGTAATAAACAATTACTATATTTGTTTGCTCTTGTTGTTTTATAACTAACCCTAACCCTTCACTCTTTGTGTTCAAAGAAACCTGCAACAGATACTTCAAAACCATCAAACACATCTTAGTAGACTGAAGACATCAAAATGAGGAGGATCGGAGAGCCCAAGTTCTCAACATTAAAAAGGCATAGGGTGAGTTAACTAACTTTTAATTTTTTTTAAAGATCATTAGAATGCAAAACAATCTCTGATTTCCTTTTGTGTTATGTTTTCTGTTAAGCTTTTAAGTGCTCCATTTTGACTGATGGGGAGTACAGATACATGAAACGGGTGCATGCATGCCTGATGAACGACGAGACGGACACAGAAATCAGGGAAACATGGAACGTTTATCCACCTGAATGGAGGGCAATTAAACTTTGACATTGTAGATAGATGCTAGCAAAAACTTGTGGTGCTACAAAAACTTCCTGCAGAATGGTTCCCTGCGGGATGCAGCCGGAGGCATTTGAAATAACACAGATTACCTTGTTAATAAAAATTATCTTGGTCTGTTTTTAGACTTGTAGCACCCAACCCCAGTAGCTAAGTATTAAGCCTTCGTTAATGTTGTGATAGTACTGTAGGCGCAGTGTTGCCAGGTATACGATAATTATCGTATTTGTACGATCATTTTGCTCTCTGTACGATGTACGATAAATTTTCCTAAAAAAAAGGCCAAATGTACGATAATTTGAACATTCTGTGAATGTGTGGTTGTAATCAGTTGTCATCAGCCTATTGCCAAAGTCTGTCGGAGTTTTTTTGTGAACCCTGAAGGCATTTGTGTCCGGATTCGGAAACAGATACTGGAAATTCCACCCAATCGTGCTTTTGTAAATGTGACCTACGAGTGACGTGAATGCGTTGGCCTCAGAACAATGGCCATGATTGGTTGAATAGTCCACTGCGCCCGCCCATGATTGAGGAAAAGAAAAAAAGAAAAGAAGAAGCAGAGCCCAGCACTGTGGGGCTGCAGCTGTTGATAAATCCATTCCGTTCTGACGCCACAAAGCTGCGAGTGCCTGTTAGATGCTATTCAACACATCAACAGACTTGTTATTTTGGTTATGATGAGTGTACGATAATTTCCCTCAAAATACGATAATTTTATGTCTCTAGTACGATAATCCTACATTTCTCACCTGGCAACACTGTATAGGTGGGGCCTCGGAACGTTAAGTCATCTACTAAGGAACAAAAAATGGTAAACAGGAGAAACAATAATCAGGTTTTACTCTCTAAACTTATTTATGCTTTCCAACTATGGCGGAGCCTCCAATTAACAAGAAAATATCTGAGCAACTTTGTTTTAACCTCACAAAACAATGCTCTTCAGGTTTAAAATATGTTTAAATCTGCAGTAAATAAATTATGACACAACTCAAAATCTAATATAAAAAGATTTTAGTGAACAAAAAAAATATTAAGACATATAAAATAAAAAATAAGAATGAGGTGTGTTCCTATACACAATACTTTTCAGCCTCCACTACTCAACAGTATCACAAAATATGACATTTAATAATATACTGCTTTTTAAGTTCAGTTCAGATTCAGATTCAGATTTTACCTATTAATGAACATTTCCAACAGATAAATGAACTAGATTTTATTGTGCTTTTAACTATAGTTACAGCATTTTAATTCAGCTTTTATATATTTGCAACACATGTAAAATTACAAATTCCACTTATAGCATTTAAATTTTAGCCTTATTAGTCTGAAAAGAATATTATAGGCTGGGCTACATACTTAATATTTCATTCATATGTAGAGTTATGCAGATGCAAATGATCTGATGTACTACCAAAGTTTATAAACTGTAATAAACTGTAATGTGTTTATTAGTCCAGCTAGTAATTTGTTCAACATGATAATGGTACAGAAATCAACATTCAGGACTTTCATAATTCTGTTAGTGATGTAGAAAGCTGACTGGGTGATCTTGAAATGTCTGATAATGTCGGATCTTAAAGACACTTAAGATAGTTAGTACACTAACATGAAAGCCTGGTACATCAGGCATGGGGTTATCAACTTTGGTTAAATAAAAATAATTTAAATAAAAAAAATTTGAAAAATTCATAAGGCTGGCATCTGTCACGTTAGGTCGTGAATCTGTGAACGTGATAGGCCAAAGAGGCAGAGATCTAAGGTAGGAACTGTCAGGGATCAAATGCATGTATTTTCGGTATACCTCTCGGATGGGTATCCAGGTATGCAGACAGAAGGCGGGCATCCGTCACGTATGGTTAAAAATCCATGAACATGATACGTCGAAGATGCAGAGATCTCTAATGTAGGAACTGTGGGGGATCCAATTAGTATGTTATTCTGGATACCAGTCGGATGGGTATCCGGATGTCAACAAGTTAGTGTCAAGTTTTTTATATATTAATTATTACATTTTACAGACACAATGCAGTGTCTGTCAGCTTTCTTAAATGTGTAGAATCTTTATAGGAAAGCTACTTTGTAAAGTCATTCTGGGCTCAAATGTTCTTTAATAAAGAACCTAAAACTACAAAAGAATACATCGTTCTGCCTCTAAGCTCTTGAGAGCAAAGATCACTGCATTTACTTATACCATATCCTTGCTAAGTGTTGACATTTCTTAGAATGCTACTTTTCTGCAGCGGCCACCATTGCCTACTTGTAATTAGCACTCCATGCTTTCTCCCCTTTTTATCTCCCTAGGGCAATATAAGCTTATCTTCTGTCCGCAACACATTCCTCAGAAAATACCAAGCATGATTTTGTCATTTGTGATGCCATAACTGCTATCAAAACCTTGAGTGCCACTGTGCTGCACCTATATCCCTGGAAAAGGAGCAATATGTCATAACTTGCTGTTTTACACATTAAGAAAAATGCATGAAACTGATACATACAATTAAGTCAAAACCAAAAAACATTTTTAACAGAAGTTTATGGTCATTTTGACATTTATTATGTTAATCAGTCTAATCAATTCGTAAAACTATTATCAGTTAAAGTCACTTTATGTTTTGCTGATTAATGTAATATATTATCTCTTACAGATATGTCACACAGTCAAACCTATTAGAATATATTCCTCTTTTGATCATTGCTAGCTGGGGTTTGCTGCAGATCCCCATGACCCTGAACATAATTAGGCAAATAAAGACCCTGACTGCATGGATAGACTTCTATTAAGTTAAAGCTGCTTTACTGCTTTAACCTAATAGTATTAAGTAACTCTTGTTTAACTAGACCACTCTTTTAGTAAACAAAAGATAACAAAATGGTGCATTCTAACTGATGACAAAGTTTGGACGACCCACTACTTCAAAGCTGGGTGTACTCTCTTTGGTTGAAATAACTTAATTAAGACACTTCTTGTAGCCAACCTACAGTCTCTGATATTGGTCTGTAGATAGTTTGCCCCACTATTTGCTCTCATTCATGAGATGTTTAAGTGTTGTTGTTTTTTTCCATATACAGCCTATTTTAGGTCCTACTACAGCATCTCAATGAGACCAATTACTTTTCATGTTGCATAGCCCACTTCTGCTAAAGCTTTAATTTGTTTTTTTTTTACACATGGTCACACATTTTCCTCAACTTGCCCCTGATACACAGTAGCATACATGGTGGATTCTACAATTGTGAGCTGGCCAAGTCCTGCAGTAAGCAAAGCATCCCAAAATAATGACACTTTGAGCTCTACGTTTCTGAGTTGGTAAGTATAAACATATAAATAGTAGAAAAGGCTTACTTTAGGTTCCATGATGACATTTTAGGATTTTTCGGTGACCTCTTTTAGGTTCTTGCGGTCTTGGTCTGAATGAAGCTGAACGGCCAAACCTGGATATTGACAGGATATTGACAGCTGTTTTGAATGGCCTCCACTTTTGACTATGCACAATGTTTTGGCATACTTAAACAATTAAACAAAACACAAACAAACAAGCATTGTCGATGCTTACAAAAAAATCGAAACCCCCTCCACACATCAGTAGATATCTACAATAGAAATCTTCATCAATATAATTTTCTGTATATTATAGAGATTAATGTTTTCACCATCTGGTTCCAATTGCAATAAGAAATTTTATCTGGAAAACATACATCTTTTTTCAAATTTATCAAAATTTTAGATATGTGTTTTATTTATAATCCATGTATGGTTTGTCCTTTTCCAGTTTCAAAACAAAATGGAAAAAAGAAAATTGTGTTGTTATTTTTGTTTCTCCATTTTTAAAACCTAAATGTAAGAACGTAATGTCGAACTTAATAAAAATCCAGTGTTTGATTTTTGCTTTAGTTGTCTTAATCCAAAACAAAATACTGTTATTTCAATTTATGGTGATACCGGTGTTCCGAAGATCCGTGCTAGCTCATCAGATTTTCCTACTGTAGCGCATCTATATAGCTATATCTATCTGTTGGTGCTACCCTTCAGAAACTTCTTACTTCATATTTACATGCCGAAAACCATAACTGATGGTTGATGTTAAATATAATCATCGGAAAACAATCTTCAAGTGACTTTGTTGAAGTGGCAGTTTAGCTGTTAGGTGTAGCATTGGAACAATATCCTACCTGTTTAATATACATGTGTAGATGCACTAAATTCTTTCATCAGAATATCCTACCCGTTTAACACTAGAACTCCCAGGGCCGTCAATTTGACGGTTTTGAAAGTTTGACATGCCATATGGTTTATTAAAACTCTTATCTTCCTGGCATCCTGACTTTTTCTAAACTTGTGTCTTGTGTATTCCTATGTCTCTTTAAAAAAAAAAAAAAGTAAATAAAAGATCTAAGTAATTCTACCTTTAACTACCACAGCCGCTATTTTGATGGCCCTATTATTTCCATAGATTTTTTTTTCCCGTGGCTGAGTATAAGCGCAAGCATTGCCTAGCACTCTAGAACGCAGTCTGAGAAGAAGATTGTTGGCATCCTACAAATGGCTTCTAGAAGGATATTTTCGGCTCAAGAGGCATTGGAAATGCTTCAAAAATTAGATGATCGTGATTCTGGGGGCGAGAGGGATTCTGACGGCTCTTTGTCTGTATTCAGTTCCAGTGACAGCGGGTCAGAGAGTGAGCCTCCCCCAGCTAAAAAAACACGAGTCGTCCCATTAGCAGGAGATTGTGGCGCACTATTTCAAGGTAGTAAAAGACAAGCCTATATAATGATTTTATCATTTTAGGCTATAGCTTATAGATTAGTAAACTAATAATATATAAACTATTTATATAGCAACAGTGACACAATCAGCGCAGCTTCAGAGACAGGGAGAAGAGCCAGGTGCCCAGTGCCCAGCTATAAACCCCGCAATCCAGCTCACTGGCCGGAGAGAAACTGCAAATCAAGGTAATGATAATGAACAAAGAGGTCATAGATAGGTATAGTAGCCCAGTAACAACAATCTATTCTGTGCTTTACCGCGCTTTCATCACAAGACGAGCGCACACTTGGGAAAGGGGAGGAGATAGGAAAGGATGGCACTGTGTGGACAGTAGTAAGGAGGAAGAAAGAGGGAGACGTCAGAGCCAGAACGCGTTGACAGAGCGCCAGATCCAAGATGCCCAGACCGCATTCCTCTGCTTAGTGGATGCCGAAATGCTCATCCACGTTTAGGGCTGCGCTGTGGCTGATGCCCGCAGAGTTTTAGGAGATGATTCCTCCATGGAGTGTGGAGTGTGGATGAGCTCACGGCGTTTTTAGCACTAGTTTATGTCCGCGAAGTGAAAGGGGGGCGTAACAAGGAGCTGTCCAGCTTTTGGTCAGATTAGTAAAGCTTTTTTCAAACAAATGTACCCGCTACTCTGTATTATTTTTGATCAAATAATATTATGAATTCTTGTCAAAACCATAACTTTATAGCATGCAAGAAAACCTTTAGAATTCTGACCGCTTGTAATGCGATGACGTCATCACCACCCTTGCATCGATGCTCGCCGTCAAATTGACGGGCTTGGGAGTTCTAGTAGTGTTAGAATTCTGGAAGTCCTAGTGTTAATATATAAAGCTAGCACATGTTGATGCACTAAAACTCTTCATCAGAATGTCCTACCCTTGTAATATACAGAGGTAGCACATGGTTATGCAAGAAATTCTTTTATCAGAATATGTAACTTGAAGAAGAATGAAACAATATCAGATAACCTTTCATAACATAAATTAAACAGACCTCAACAAATGCAGGTGAAACCACAGAGTGAAATGTGTGGATTGTGGTAATGATAGATGTGAAAACTAAAGTCATGCTTACAAGCTCACTGTCATGTAAACTAAACTAAATTAAATAAGACTTACCTCAGCCTTCAAAAAAATTAGGCTTCCACAGGTAGGATGTCTCGATAAGAGGACTTTCAGGTAAGCAACCTGTGACTTATCATTGGTGTGCTCATGCGCCTTGCCACAAGGTAGGACTGATTGACGGGTAGCACAGATAGTCAGAACACCAGAAATGACCAATGTTACCAAAGAAAATGCGCTTTGGCTGGAAAACTGCGGAAAATAAATCAGTAATTCCTCAAGATACTGGTAATGGCTGCACTCGAACCATGTACTGATTACAGAACAATTCTGTTCCCCTGAAATAATCTGTTTACCTTTTATCTGTACATTGTGACTCCAGAAGGTGTTGTTGCTACACAGAGGCTGTGGGCTTGCCTCACAGAAGCCAGTTCTCTTCACCAGTCTGCTATTCCTTAACCTTCACAGTACTCATACCTAAGCCCTAAACCATACCCAAATGGTGAATTAACAAAATATAAAACAAGTCTTTCTTTTAACCTTTTAACCTTCTTTTAATTAAAATATGAAGAACACAGCCTTTTTCATTTTTGTAATTGTTGTTTTTCTAATTTAATTTTAAAACAAAAAACGCCTCATTATTCGTTTTTGTCTGATTATTTTGAAACGAAAAAAACCGAACAACGAACCATACACAGATTTTTATTTTGTCCCTGCTCATTTATATTTGTGCAGTGAAAAATAGGTGGGAGAACACCTTCAAGAGCATATTTTACTATTTTTAGTGGTATTCTTTTAAAATGCCCATTGTGACAAAAAGCATTCATATAAATATATGTTAAAAAAAGAACTAATCATTTACAGACAGAAGCCATTGCTCTCCTAAATGCAATATTATGTACCCTAGAAACAAAACCTGTCAAGTGCTGTGAAATACTGGCTAAGAGGCAACAAAAAGGCCAAACAGTTATAGTCATGTAATATAACATTAGCTGTCAAACTGGCTGCACCATTAAAAGGCCATTGAAATACAAAGGGTTTTCTTTAAGGCAGAATTATTTTCATATTCTCTTTTAGTTATCACATATCATCAATAAGTATTTCACATTTTAACACCATTATGACAGACTTAATTAGGGTTTGCTTATGTTTACGTTAAAATAAAAAGGCTGTAAATAATTGTTTATTACAAACAATGCCCAAAGCCAAAAAAAGTGAGACAAAGCAGCCTTTGAAAATAGTCAGCAATTCACATTTTACTTTCGTGTCAACTAACCCATCACAGCTGTTGTCTCCCTTCATCTTTAATAGATATGCTTTGGGTTTTTCTTTTATAATTGATTTATTAATAATTTTTTGAGCAGTGCAGTTTAGTTGTGTTGTTCAACAGATATCCAAAGTCCAGAAACAACATGAGGGTGCCAAATAACTGGAAATAAAAACAAAACATCCCATCAATCCGCCGCAGCTGAAACTAAGTGCATACTTGAGATAGTGCATACCTACTAATGTGGACAATTACAGTCTTTTGATGAAATTTTCCAAACAGTAAAAGGCTTTATAAACTGTGCTGCTTTAGTTAATTTAATTGTCATCCTTTTTAATGAAATGTGACAAATCTAAGTTTTGAATGCAAATAACTACTGTGCAGTTGGCCTTGGTACGCACCTGGTTTGACACATTATATATGTATAAAGTCTTAAGATGACCACCTGCTGTCTTGTCACTTGCTTCGATGTGTTACAAATCATGGCATCCCACCACTACCTGCACCATGACCTTGCCAAAAGCAGAATTAGGTCAAGATTAAAATTTGAAATGACATGTCCTTTATGGCTTACAAACCCAACAGATTTATGATAATCCAGTTCTTGAGTCATTTTGATGTCATTCTGATAATTAGGATGCAAAAGATATTTTTTTGTGAATTAACTTACATGCTAGTCTATCATGTTCTGTTTTTCCTGCAAAAAAAAATATTTTCAGTAACATATTTTCCATAATTCCTATTCCTTTTCTTAAAAAACAAATTTTGACACAGTATGTCTGCCTTTTTTGTCCACAGTGCATTGTCCAGGAACTATTTTTAAGTGTCACCACTTGTGATTAAACTCTCCACAACTAAAGTCCAGTAACACATTTCATCTCTGTTCACTTCAGTATGACTTCTTCTTTTTGAAAAGGCTTTTCTGGACAGAACAGTATGTTTCCTAGGCACAACAATAGGCAGTTGTGCTTTGCTGTACTCAGAGGACTTGTCATCACTTTGTATAGGACAGTGCACATTCTGAAGGCGTGCCACAAAAGGCTTTACTGTTTTTTGAGGGTGTTTTTTAAAAATTTTATTTAATCTATTTTTAAAATCAGAGGGAAAACCAACTGATAAATATCTGTAGCTTTTAGGGCTCTATAACATGATTAAATGTTTCCATGATTTAATAGACAAGTTTTAAATAAATAAGCAATACTGAGACACAATTACTTTTTGTCACAACGATCATCTGTTACTTCCTTTCAATGTTTATGCAAAGTAAAACTAGATTGGTGTTGAATGTAAGAATATATTTTATGTTGTTGTTTTGAGGTTACCTCAAAGGGCATTTGCTCGGGCTTTTTTCATACAAAAATTCATACAAATTCAAAATTTTCTTTACATATCGGATCTTCCTTTCACCATTGCAGAATGAATTCTTAGATGGTGCAGCTGTGGCATGAATAAAACTAACTTACCATTCACCGATAATCTTGCTTTTTGACACTCTTCTTTGCAATATCATGGACTTTTCATGCTGTGAAGTAGAGGGTGACATGGGAGTGGATTTTCTCTCCTGTCCCATCCCGCTCCCACAGAAAAATGTCTTGTCCCATCCCAATCCCAGGCCAGCATAACAAACTCACTCCTGGTAAATTGACTCCCACTCCCATCCTGCTCCCATTTAGAACGACTCCCACTCCTGTGCCACTCCCATTTTCGTTTTCTTATTTAGTCTTTTGGCAATTTCTTTGTTTGAAGCCCAGTTAGGTCCCGTTTTTAGCTGTAGTAAAGGGCCAGTTAAATAAAAAGAATAATAAGAGAAATAATAAAAATTTTAAAAAAACAAAAAAGGGACCATGCCTATCTTAGCTGAAAAAAAACAAAATTTACATAGTGGATTTTACTCATTTTAAGTGATTGTTTCCTTTAAAACAATGAATTTTTTTTATTTTTGAAGTTGCTGAAAAGAAAAAAAAAATGCACCTAGCAAGGAACTGTACTTGGTGAACAAAAGTGCAAAAGTATTTACCTTCATAATTAAAAAAACTGTACCTCAATGGTTCACAGCCCTGGTCCTCAGGGACCCCTTCCCTGAATTTTTAGATGTGTGTCTGCTCCAGCACACCTGATTAAAATTCGCCCATGACCTTCTATACATGCATCAAGAATGGAGGGTCAAAGTGGACAAAATTAATACAATTTTAAAGTCATCATTAAATAAAAAAATGTTGAGAATGTCCCATGAGTGAAGTAATCGTAACATGAAAGAAATGTAACAAATGTGCCATTAAAATTTAAAAGGTACCATTTATTTATTTAATACATCATTAGAAACCAATAAATGTACCATTATATCATGAAATGGACTATTATGCAATTAATAAGTAAATTTTTAAAGACGACATGACGTAATTAGTGGTACGCTTAATATTTAATGATGTATTAAAAAAATTTGTACATTTAATGGTACATTGTTTTTTTTTCTTTTTCACAACGTATTTATTTAAAATTTTCCCCCTTGATGAAGCCTTTTTCTACGGAGCCCGTGGGGGGGACACGGGGAAATTTTTCTTTTCTTCTGCGCAATACTTTTTTGCGTTCTCACGCAACAGTCTTTGCCGTTATCCCCCAATACTTTGTGGGTATTTTTCCCAAACCCCGATAACTAAAAAAATGGAACAAAACTACACCCGTTTTGAGATTTTTTTGAGTTTTTTTTTGAAATTTGGGCCCTAAATAAAAATGATCTTCAATCAGACTTAAAGACAGTTATTATCCACATACTGTCAAACTACTGAACTCTGGACAATAATACTGCACGAAACCACATCTGTGACACTTTTTTTGCTTATTGCTGGCTGATGTGTACTTTTTGGACGCCATAAGCGCTTTTTGTTTTTATAGTGATTTGAACGGTTCTTCTGATCCTAAGCATTTAATCGCATTGTTGACTGCATGTGAACCTGCATATAAACCATATCAATGCCATATCAGTGTTGTTTGCTTTGTGAGCAGTTTGTCATCTGTGCTGCTGTTCCAAAATGCACAGCTTTCTCAAGGTGATTAACAACTTTTGCGTCCCCACGCAAAGGTATTGCGTGGGGACGCAAAAAAAAAAAAAAAATCCCCCATGTCCCCTCGCTTGCTCCGTACCTTTCCCCTCTACTGTGGCAAAAGCTCTGAAATCTTTAGTGCAAATGCAGCAACTTTGTTGGTCAGATGAGACTTGACACGTGATGGTACTTTTCGTTTGACGAATGAAGAGATGCAGCTGATTCAATCCAGAATTTGCCTTACAAATGTGCCTTAATCACTAGTGTACTTGATTACGACTAAACACGCTTTACAAGCAGCATACTGCGTGTTAACAACGCTGCATTCAACTCTCCTGAAGTTCGGTAATATTTTCGACTTTCTTAGCTCTATGAGTTTAATAGATAAGTCCCCTTACTTTGACTTTTTCGTTGAAAATCCAATTTACCACGTCCAGTTCTCCACCTGCGTTTGCTCCCTCCATTCTGAACACAGGTGGAAAACGTCGATCAGAAAAAGTGTTGGGTTGTGTGTCATGTAGGTTTGACTCGCCTTATAGTATATGCTTCTTGGAAAAAAAAAAATACACAATGGCGGCTCGATCCAAGTTTTTTTTTTTCTTTAAAGTTTAGAACAAACTCTCAGTTTTACATTTCCCCAAAATATTGATCCGAGTTTTATTTTCCCTCCTATTGGTTAGCTCCCGCTCCCGTCTGCTCCCGTTCATTTTTTTATCCTGTACCGTCCCAATCACGTGATCTTTACTGATGCTGTCTCCCATCCCGCGGGATTCCCATGGGAATCCCGTGACCCGTGGGATTCCCGAAAAAATGTCAGACTCTACTGTGAAGCATCAGGTAAGACGCAAATGGCTGCAAGAGATGCATTCAGTGTTTTTGCAATTTATTGTTATCAGGAAGTATCAAAAGCATACTCAAGAGCAACTATATCTTATTGTAAATGGTATCATGTAACAAAATGACATATTGATAACGATACTACAAAAAAAAACTTCACTAAGGTGATAGATATCATGAACTGGCTCTCCAAAGTCTACTCACCTGTTAAAATTAGGCCATGAAAAATCTTTTTGAGTTAACATCTGACATCAAATACTGGGAATCTGCTGTACAAAAAATAAAGTTTAGGCGTCATTATTAATTTTTCTTGACATGTGCTCATTTGCTAAAGCCATAGTTCACAGATAGGTTACAAAATATCAACATGTCTCACTCTACAGGAGAAGAGTAGAAAATTTTTTTTTATCATTTTATGTACACTATGAGATAGAGAATGCAGTAATCAGTAACTATTGAAATTAATGTGACAACAGTGACATTACAAAAACTTGAAGATTCTCCAAAATGTATGAAAAGACGAGAGATAAATGTCTCAGAGAGCCTGCCTGGAGGATGCCAGTAATACCTGAAAGAACGCTTGTAGTGCTTGTAGTCTATATGTGTGAATAAGACCGCAAGAAAGAATCCTCGCATAACCCCAATTTTAATGAAGTTGGGACATTGTGTAAAATGCAAATAAAAACAGGATACAGCCATTTGCAAATCCTGTTCAACCTATATGTATTTGAACATAATACAAGGACAAGATATTTAATGTACAAACTGGTAAACTTTATGGTTTTTTGTGCAAATATTCACTCATTTTGAATTTGATGCTTGCAACACTTTCCAAATAAACTGGAACAGGGGCACATATGCACAACCAGTGCATATGAGTGAATTTGTATTACCTTCCCTACAAAAGGTGTGAATTAGTTCAGTAAAAATAAAGCTAATTTTAAAAACAAAATATCCTTGTAAAATGCTTTGTTTATTTGTTACACCTTAGTCTCAGTTTTACCTACGTTTTAGTAGCAGATTACAACCCCAATTCCAATGAAGCAGAACAATGATTTCTCTGAATATTTTGACAATAGTATGGAATGTAGATGATGAATTTCCTAAATTCCTTGCAATTGTACGTTAAGAAACATTGTTCCTACAACGTTGGACTATTTGCTCATGTAGTTGTTCACAAAGTGATGACCCTCGCCCCATCCTTTCTTGTGAGCGACTGAGCTTGTCAAGGATGCTCCTTTTATACCCAATTATGACACTCACCTGTTTCCAATTAACATGTTCCAAACAGGTGTTTTTTTAGCATTTCACAATTTCTCCTGTTTTTTTGTGCACTGGTTGTGCACTGCCTGAGGCATAGAGTGCAATAAAAGCATAGTACAAAAGAAGCATTTCAGCTTCCTGTTTTAATGGTCTATTTCATGCATGTCTAAGCCATCCAACTCTGTACACAAGCAGCAGTTCAGCTGGTGTCCTACATGTGCTACAAACCTGTAAAAGCAACCTGATGCATATTTTAGTGCCTCGAGACTGTTTTTCTGTCTTTTTCACACCTGACTACGGTGGTTGTGCACTCAGATCTTGGCAGGTAGCATACAGACACAGATGGAGCATAAAGCATTGCCCCCCCAAAACGCTCTGTTTAAACCCCCTACGCACCGAAAGTACAGACATCAATCAAAACCCTGTGGGTCATCTTTTTTAAAAACACGGGAAGCAAAATTCACCAAAAAAATTTAAATCCTGAAAGATATACAATTTTTTTTGAACAATTGCTTATTTTAATGTGCGGGACTGGCAAAAAAAAAAAAGTTTATATAATAATTTATTTTATATATATATAATATAATTAAAATATTTTAAAAATTTTATATATATATATATATTATATATAATATATTATGTATTTGTATGTATTTTAGTATTATATAAAATATACATAAAACCATTATTTTATATATTATTTTTAAAATTACAAATTTAATAAAAATTATATATCTTTATGTAATGGGTGTATGAAAAGTATGTATATGAGAGGTGATGTATGTATGTATTATATGTATATATTACTATATATTATTATATATATTTTTTTTCTAATATATATATTTTATATATATATATATAATACATATATATATAAAAACCACATATAGTATATGTAGTTTGGTATATTGTAGATGTAGATGTTGTATTTTCCCGGGGGTTGGACAATGAAACGGAAACACCGGTTTTAGACCACAATAATTTATTAGTATGGTGTGGGGCCCCCTTTTTTGCAGCCAAAAACAGCGTAAATTCGTTTTGGGAAATGACATATACAAGTCCGCACACAGTGGTCAGGGGTTTTAAGCCATTTTTTTTCCCAGGATAGTGGCCGGGATCATAGTGATACTGGTGGGGGAAAAACCTTTCCTGACTCGCTCCCCCAAAAAACACCAAAAGGGCTCAAAAATTTTTAAATTGGTGACTGTGAGGCCATGGCAGTGTTCAATTTTCTTTAATTTTACCCAAAACCAATCTTTACCAGTCTTGGGTGTGTATTGGTGCATTGTCACCCTGATACACGGCACCCTTAAAGGGACAATTTTTGGAAGCTTTGGATCCCACTGGTCCTCATTTGAGGCCCCCATCTAGCAAAAGTTTTGGGGCCCAAGGGGAAATGAAGTTTAGGGCACCCCAAAACCCAAATAAATGATCCACCCCCATGTTCACTCTGGGCAGGGAAAACAGTCTGGGTGGTACGCTTTTTGGGGGTTCCCCAAAAACCGAATTTCCCCCGGAATTTTGGGGAAAAACAGTAAAGGCGGACCACAGAGAACAAAAAAGGGTTTAACATTTTTCCACACCCCAAGTTTTCCCGCTCCTTGCACCTTTAAAAACCGCCCCGTTTGGTTTGGGAATGAGTGCCCAAAGGGGTTTGGGCTATGCAGCCCCACCCATTTTATATTGACCCTTTTGGAGCCCCCCGGAAGTTCTGGGGGAAAAACAGGGGGGTTTGGAGGTGCCCCCAATTTAATTTCCTCCCGTTTTTTTGGGCACCCCAGTGGTTTTAGTTTTTTGGTAAAAACAGGGTTAGCCCCCGGGAAAAACCTTTCCCTTTTCGGGACAGTTTTCCTCTTGGGTCCACATTTAACCCTTTTGGATGTGGTTCGCCCTTCTTGGGGGATGCTGACATTCCCCGGGGATTCCCGGGGGTTTTGATACACAAAAAGGATTTGCTGTTTGGTCACAGATGCCCAAGAAAAGACGTGCAAAAACCCAAATTTTTTCCTTTTTGGAACTTGGTTTTGTCCCCATAATGTTGTGTGCTTTTCCCAAAAAATTTTGAGAAAAACGTGCTCTTACCCTGCTAATTGAACCCACACTCTGTTCTTACTGGTGCAAAGGCAATCAATGAAGATGGTACCAGGGGGGCCAATTTTGGGCCATAAAACCCCCCACAAAAAAATGACGGGGGTTTTAAGTTTAAATTGTAAAACCCTGTTTTAATGTGTGTGTATTATATAAATATATATATATTATATATAATAAATATATAATAATATAAAAATTTTTATATATATATATAATAATATAATAAAATATATATATTAATATAATTTTAAATTGGGTTATAATTCTAAATCTTTTTTCTTCACTCAGTACCAAAGAGACCTATGAAAACTCTAATGAGGCTCTGCCAACTGGACCAGAAAGAAGTTGCCAGGCAGCTCCTCAGGCTGGTCTTCGGCGTCTTCCCTAACAGACCAGCTGCTTCGCTCTGCCTTGTGTACTGAGTTACCACTTTGGTCCAAAAGCTGAAAAAGGAAAGAAACTAAAAAATATACTTACATGACTTACATGCCCTGTTGTATTCCTGATGTCTTCAAGATAAATAGTTGAAGCGGTGCCAGTCTCCACAAAAATTGCAAAAAATACAGCCTGTTTTTTCAGCCAAACTTTAGCAACCGTCTTCTGCAATGTGAGGATTGCAGACTTGTACCCTTCCTGATATTTTAAAGAACCACAGCAGATTATTCACATAAACTGTACACATTTCTGTTATAGCTGAACAATTTTGGGTAGGTAGATATGAAGAATAGCAGAATGTATAATGTTAATGCATCCATAAAAGGAACATCTTAGGCTTTTTAGCTTTACTACAGAAAGAAAACACCCAGTAGAAACACCAGTTTTATTCTGCTGTTTTGACATTTCAGTGGTTCTTAGTGCATGTACATTAGCTTTAAGCTCCAAATATTGAAGAGTCTCTTTAATATTGTGTCTGGAATATACTGAACTGTAGATGGTTGATAGTTAATTTAATTTTTGATCGGTATTGCCACATATGCTGTCGAAGATTTAGAACTGTGAACAACCTAATAATAAAAAAAACTGATATTAAGCACAGAATAAATCAAACATTGATACATTTAAATGTAGATCTAAAAAAACTGTCATGAAATGCCAGGTTCTTGTGATGCAAAAACATTTGTCCGCAACAAATCAAAATTTTTCCAAATAATTTGATTTTTATACTGTGCTGTTTAATCGGAAAAAAAATCATTTAATCTGTTAGAGTGAAAATTGTAAACAAATAAAAGACAATAACCATATTGCATAAGTATGCACACCATTGAACTAAAACTTTGTCGAACCACTTTTTAATACAGTTTCAGCATTCAGTCGTCTCTGGTTGGAATAAACCTTGCAAACGTTTCCAAAAACTATCAGACTGTGGAGACAATATTGTCCTTCCACCCCTCATTAGGCGACCCCAAAGATTTTGTTATAGATTTATTTCTGGACTTGTCTGGAAGTTGGAACTGTTCATATCATTATTCACCTTATTAAAAACATTAGTTCCATCTAAACAAGAGTAACTCCAGATCATGATGTGACCAGCACTATTTTTCACTGTGGGTATGGTGTTTTTTTGGTGATGTGTTGAGTTGTTTTTGTGTCAACCTACAAGTTAAAGTTTGGTGATGTCATATCATATCACACTCTCCCACAAGGTTCTGTTAGAATTTCATCAGGCATGGCTGATTAATTTAAAATAGTAATGTGTAACATATACAATTGAAACCAGATATTTGGAGTACAATATATAAAAAGACACATGACTTTTCATTTATGTCTGTCTGACTTTACATCAGACTAAAGGTTTTCCTGTTTTAGGCTAGTTAGGACTAGCAAAATTACTTCTGTTTGCTAAATGCCAGATGTTAATGTTAATGGTTTATTAAGTGGTTTATTAAGGGTTAAATGGACTGAGATAAGGGCTTGCGATGGCCACTCCAAAACATTATAGTATGTTTGAGGCACAACTTTGCCTTTATATAAATCCATGTGTTTCTCCAACATCTCAGTCATGTTTTCAGTCTATCAGAAGCTAACAGAGCCATGTCATCACCCCAAATGACTTAAAGTCATATCAAGCTTAGTATTTGTAAACTTACAATTCTGACAGAAGTTATAAAAGACTCTTTAAAATATTGTCTGTCTAATTGTGTTGACTTTTTGCAAACAGAAGGGCTTTTAGTAATCCTAACTAATAGGTCTGAACAGGAAAGATTTTGTTTGATTTAATCTCAGACAGTGAGAAAAGAATATGTCTTGTTATACATTGTATGTCAACATCTGGTTTAACTGCATCTAAATCTTTGTGTATGCATCTAAATAGGCATGATAAAAAAAAGTTTGCAGATTTCTACATTTTGAATTCCTAAAGTTTAATCCCTAAATATCTGAGGATGCCTCAGGCAAAAAAAATTTTTTACCTTTGTTATAGGATCAGTATTATGTGTTTATTACGTCATTCAGGATGAGATCTGCCAATATTGGTTTGTTATAAAAGTTACCTTTTTAAGCTTTCTTTTCATCCTATCCATCAGTTTTACCGTATCTGCCAAGTTTTGAATAGTCAGTTAAACTATGAGTCAGAGGTGCATTATGTCTCCACCACTGATAGTGTATCCCAAATGACAAACCATGGCAACTGTATCTATAATTTCCAATGTAGAAAGGCTGTAATGTAGAGCTGTCTGTCAGTGATATGATAAATTACCTAGAGGATTAGTCAGCTGTCACCAGATGTCTGCATGTGAAACCTTTTGCCACCAGGTGTTATTCAGCAATTGGCATAGCTTATCAGTGAGGACCAGAGTGTTGACCAAAGCACACTGTCAGTGCTTAATGAGCATAAAAATAAAAGCTAAATTTCTTTCTGACTAAAACATGCATTCACACGGGTTGTATCATCAATATGCCTCTGTAATTAGCCCCCCAAAGTATAGCTGGTTTTCTGGTACATGTAAGGACTGTTCCTGTCATCTTTGTCTTTTTTTAGTAGTTATGAATATATATTATATATATATAAAATTTTATAAAATATAAAATATAAATATATATATGTATGTTATAATATATATATAATATATTTTTATATATATATAAAATGTATATATATACATATATAATATATATACAGGGTTGGACACCGTAACTCTCCTGGAGTGGTGGGAAAACAGTAAAAGGTGGACTCATCAGAGAACAATACATGTTTCACATTGTCCACACCCCAAGATTTGCGCTCCTTGCACCATTGAAAGCGATGTTTTGGCATTGGCATGAGTGACCAAAGGTTTGGCTATAGCAGCCCGCCGTGTATATTGACCCTGTGGAGCTCCCGACGGACAGTTCTGGTGGAAACAGGAGAGTTGAGGTGCACATTTAATTCTGCTGTGATTTGGGCAGCCGTGGTTTTATGTTTTTTGGATACAATCCGGGTTAGCACTCGAACACCCCTTTCAGACAGCTTCCTCTTGCGTCCACAGTTAATCCTGTTGGATGTGGTTCGTCCTTCTTGGTGGTATGCTGACATTACCCTGGATACCGTGGCTCTTGATACATCACGAAAACTTGCTGTCTTGGTCACAGATGCGCCAGCAAGACGTGCACCAACAATTTATCCTCTTTTGAACTCTGGTATGTCACCCATAATGTTGTGTGCATTTCAATATTTTGAGCAAACTGTGCTCTTACCCTGCTAATTGAACCTTCACACTCTGCTCTTACTGTTGCAATGTGCAATCAATGAAGACTGGCTACCAGGCTGGTCCAATTTAGCCATGAAACTTAGTGTGTGTGTACCTAGACAATACAACAATGTCAGATTTCAAGTTTATAAAAACTCAAAGAATTAGGCAAAACTATGGTCTCTCCCATTAGTTTTAAAGGGTCTTTTCAACAGGATTAAGGTAATAGTTCAGTGTTGAAAATCCAAACTGGAGCCTGGCCTGCTGCTCCTGCAGTGACTGCAGTCTGATGTGCATGGTTGAAAAGAGACACACCATACAAGTCAAAGAAAGATGAGCGAGACATTAGCAGTTCAGCAGACTTGGCCTGACACAATGCCTGTGCAAACCCTTTATTGGAAGCTGCCTCGACACCCGTCCAAATTATATATGTTGCAGTGACTTTCTCTGTGGGCAGTCATATTGCGACTGTCATTGCTGTGGTGGGCAGGTGTGTGGTTGTGTGGGAGTTTCTGTGACAATAGAAGCAAGTGCAGCAAAATCGGATGATATCAGGAAAAAGCAATTCTAAACATTGCAAACTAAAATTTGGCTTGGTTTATGTCCAGGTTAAGTATTATGGTGATAGCTATACAAACTAAAAACAGTGGGCTTTGAATTAGTTTAAATATTGGATTCGTACGATTGACTGACAGTTTCTAGCATATGACTGTAATTCCCCCATATCTGATCTGGGTTTTCCATCTTATCTACTTCCCATGTCTGGAACCAGTATGATCAATGGTTTGTTTATTTGTCTGTGTAACACGCAAATTATGTTAAGCAGGATAAGTCACCTCTAGCATTAACCTGCTTGCAGTTTAATCAATGAGCTAGGTGATTTTTATCAGCATGCCAGAGGCAATGAGGTGCTAAAACCAGCTATTGACTAGAATATGCCTTTTTAAGTGTTGGAGAGAGCTGCTTGTTGTTGGCTTAAAAAGGGAAAATTGTTATTCTGAAAGTCACCCATCCATGTATGGAAGTAAAATAGTCTCATTAGAATCAGACATTTTTTAGATATTGAATTTTTAACACTGAATTTTTATCCTGTGCAATTATGTATGTGATTTTTTTTTGTACTTAAAATTTGCCAGCAAAAATTCACCTGCAAGAATTCGCCTGCAAAAATTCACCTGCAGAAATTCGGCTGCAAAAATTCCCCTGCAGAAATTCGCTGATTTAGCCAATCAGATAACGCTTATTTGATCACGTGACACACCATTGCCTTGGGCAGAGGCGAGTCTCTTAACATTTTGCTGGATAGTGGCTTAATGAAGATCAGTGATGAGATTTTTCTGCCAAAAATATATTATTACAAAACGCCAGGTAATTAACACCCATTTGAATCTCATCAATTTTTTGAGGCGAATTTTTGCTGGTGAATTTCTGCAGGTGAATTTTTTCAGGTGAATTCTTGCAGGTGAATTTTTGCTGGCAAATTTTAAGTACAAAAAAAAATTCACATTCATAATTGCACAAGATAAAAATTCAGTGTTATAAATTCAATGTCTAAAAAATTTCTGATTCTAATGAGACTATTTTACTTCCATATCCATGCAACATTCATCAGTGTTGCAATTTATCCTCTTCTTTGTGTCAACAACTGCATTCCTTTGAAATTATAGTTTGCATTTAAAGTTGTTTTGGCAGGTATGCTTGATTATGTTGTGTGTTTTTACTTTTTTCAAATTTAGTCCATTATTTTCATTATCAGGAACTCGTACTCGTACTCGTCGTCTTCCGCTTATCCGGAACTGGGTCGCGGTGGCAGCAGACTCAGCAGAGACACCCAGACGTCCCGCTCCCCAGACACCTCCTCCAGCTCCTCCGGGTGGAGCCCAAGGCGTTCCCAGGCCAGCAGAGAGACATAGTCCCTCCAGCGTGTCCTGGGCCGTCCCCTGGGCCTCCTCCCGGTGGGACGTGCCTGGAACACCCCCCGAGGAAGGCGTCCAGGAGGCATCCAGTATAGATGCCCGAGCCACCTCAACTGGCTCCTCTTGATGTGGAGGAGCAGCGGCTCTACTCCGAGCCCCTCCCGAATGGCCGAGCTCCTTACCCTATCTCTAAGGGAGTACCCAGCCACCCAATGGAGGAAGCTCATTTCAGCCGCTTGTATCCGGAATCTCGTTCTTTCGGTCATGACCCAAAGTTCATGGCCATAGGTGAGGGTAGGGACGTAGACTGACCGGTAAATCGAGAGCTTCGCTTTTCGGCTCAGCTCTCTCTTCACCACAACGGACCGGCACAGCGCCCCCATTACTGCGGCAGCTGCACCGATCTGTCTGTCGATCTCCCGCTCCATTCTTCCCTCACTCGTGAACAAGACCCCGAGATACTTGAACTCCTCCACTTGAGGCAGGAACTCCCCTCCAACCTGAAGAGGACAAGCCACCCTTTTCCGATTGAGTACCATGGCCTCTAACTTGGAGGAGCTGATCTTCATCCCAGCCGCTTCACACTCGGCTGTGAACCGCCCCAGCGCATGCTGTTATCAGGAACTGAAATCATTAATTAGAAAGGCAAACAGAAACATAACTGATTTAACTGTTAAAAACAAGATGAAATGTAAGGCAAAAGATGTAATTCTAAAAACTGCTTATTTTCAGTTTTGTGAGATTCTCACTGCATTTGTAAGAGCAAGGCATAATGTAGTAGGACACTTTTTTTCGATTGTCAGTGATCCATAATGCTCAGGCTTGGCCTGTCTGAAGCTTGTGGCCAAATGAAAAGGGACAAAGGCAAAGAAGCACAAGGGGCAAAGTGAAACGAAAAATATGCTTAAAATATGCTGAAGATAAAGAAAAAATTACATCAAGCCAACTGAAAATTTGGGGCTGCACGGTGACGCAGTTGGTAGCACTGTTGCCTTGTAGCAAGAAGGTGCTGGGTTCGATTCTTGGCCGGGGGTCTTTCTGCATGGAGTTTGCATGTTCTCCCTGTGCATGCGTGGGTTCTCACCCGGTACTCCGGCTTCCTCCCACAGTCCAAAGACATGCCTGTTAGGTTAATTGGTCACTCTAAATTGCCCTTAGGTGTATGAATGAGTGTGTGCATGGTTGTTTGTGTGCTGCCCTGTGATGGACTGGCGACCTGTCCAGGGTGTACCCCGCCTCTCGCCCATAGACTGCTGGAGATAGGCACCAGCTCCCCCGCGACCCACTATGGAATAAGCGGTAGAAAATGACTTACTGACAACTAAAAATTTGTAAGGCCTATAATTGTCTTGAAAGAGAAAGAAAGAAAGATAGATTTGTCTTGTGTTCACTTATTTTCAGTAGTAATACCTAAGCCTCCTTAAAGGTAATAACTGTTTTCCAAATATATGCAAGCACCACTGGCAAATTTCAATACAGCAGATTAAAAGGACAATGCTTGTGTTCTGTCCAACTTCCTCAGCTACTTGTTTGCCTTTCATTGTGACAGTGCATCCATACATATAACAGATATACCAGTCTGCACTTCCTTTTTAAGTAGTTTTACAAGCAAAAATATTGTTCTACTGCTTTGGTAGCAGCGGGGATAATTCCTGGTGGCATAAAATAAGCTTATTTCTAGAACTCATCTTTAGCAAAAAAAAAAAAAACTAAATGTAGTGGCATTAGCCTGTTGCTCTTCTCCTGTCATCCTATGTCAGAAACTGTATATAATGAGGTCTTGATTCCCTCTTAGCAAAGACAGGAGCAAAATGGAAGTGAATTGGCAAAATGTTACTTGTAAGAAGGATGTGGAAAAAAAGGCAATATGCTGTGAGCTGCTCAGAAAAAGAATGAACTACAACATGCTGCAGCATGACAGTCTCGTGAGGCCCATCTAGAAGGCACATGTTTGTGAAGGACTGTAGAATTTAACATTGATTTTTGCCCAAGTTGTTTTTTACTTCCCACTTATAACTTAGACATTGTGTTTGTTGACACTGGACTGGGAGTCCTCAGATCATTGCTTGCGCAGTTCAATAGAGAGGCAACTAACAGAGAAAACAGACTGAGCTCAAAATCCAGTTGCAGAGTACGTAATTGTTTGACTGCAATGATTTAGGTATACTTATAATGGTAAAATATTGATTGTGATCGGGCTACCTCTGTCTCTATTTTCTATAAATGTAAAAAGTAACTGTAAAACTGTAAAAAAATATTAACAGTAACATAAGTAGTTGTGCAAAAATTTTAAAAGAAAATGTTTGTAAATGGGTTTTTAATGAATGCATATTTTGGGGGGTTTAGATTGCATTTTTGTGCATTTGAAGCTTAACACTTTCGACTGCCTAGGTTAAAGCTGCCCTGGACTGAAAATATTCCATTTGGTGTGCAATTTTTTATTTGAAGTGAAAAAAAAGTGTAACTTTACAAAGTCGGGGCTGTCTTTTTCCCAATGCTCATTTATATCTTCACTCACTCCTTACACTCTCAGAGGTCAGAATGAAACATTTCTTTTGCTAGTTGTAGTGAGAGACATACGGCAGTACATTAACCCTCACATCCTTACATTATAAAAGTGGTCAGCACAAATAACTTGTTTTATATTTGAAGGTGATGTTAGAGGTAATCTATTTTTCCATATAAGATACTTTTCATTGTACTGTTTTACCAGTTTAAACCGGCTCAACTATTAGCTGTACAACAGTTCACTTTCAACTTTCTGTGGATAAACCTTAAATGGAGTACACACAAGTATTTCAGTATTATTTATCTTTTTTAATGTTTTAGTTGGGTTGGTGTCCTTTCAGTAGTAGCAAGGATTAACTTGTACAAAATTCAAAATAGTTACTGCTGTTACAATTTAAGAAATTAACATTAATGACACATCTTTACGTTTTTAATGAAGGATTTCTCTTCATTTCCTTTTCCTCTTTCATTTTCTCTTTTTTTTTCTCTTTCTTGCTTGCCAGACAGACCAGTACATACAAGCAGGTAAAACAGACAAATACCCAGCTTTGGCATACAGTTTTGTGTGATTGAGAAATACAGTTAAGAGGAAATCTACAATGGGGGTCCTCTTTTATGTATGACAGTATTGGTCAGTAGGCAACTACTGTTCTGAACTCTAACGCTGATAAGCGGCAAAGGAGAAAATGGCTAATGAAAGGTTTCCGTTCAGTTGTTGGAAACCACTTATCACCTGTCTGTGTAACTGGAAAATATGAAAAAGATCTGTAGATACCTCAGAGTTAAGTTCACTAAACAGTATAACTTACCATGAGATCCACTGTATTTACTGAAATTGTTCGAGAATTGTTTACAAATTGGGTTTTATGTTATTGTGCATACGCTTAACAAAACCTTTGCTTACTTTAATTCAATTGAATTCAATTCAATTCAAAACTACTTTATTCATCCAAAAGGGAAATTAAATGTTTTGTAGCTCATATTATGCAGGTTTCTTCAAAGAGCCGTTGTAGATGCTGATGGCTGTGGGCAGGAAGGATCTCCTGTAGCGGTCTGTCTTATAGCAGATCTGAAGAAGCCTCTGACTGAAGACACTGTTGTTGTACAACAGTCTCATGAAGAGGATGCTCAGGGTTCTCCATAATGTTCTTCATTTTATAAAGAATCCTTCTTTGTACAATGATCTCCAGAGGTTTCAGAGGACTCCCCAGAACAGAGCCTGCCTTCTGTATCAGCTTGTTGAGGTTTTTTTAAGTCCCTGGCTCTGATGCTGCTTCCCCAGCAGATGATGGCAGAAGAGATCATACTCTCCACAACAGAATAGAAGATATGCAGCATCTTGCTTCAAACTCTAAAGGTCCCAGGCCTCCTCAAGAAGTACAGTCTGCTCTGTCCCTTCTTGTAGACGGCTTCACAGTTGCATCTCCACTCCAGTCTGTTGTCCAGATGAACACCAAGGTATTTTTACTCCATGATGATGGAAAAATGTTTGACCTATTCCTGTTTCTCTTAAAATCTAGAATCATCTCCTTTGTTTTATTCACGTTTTAAGATGAGATGATTGTTTCCACACCATGCCACAAAGCGGTCCACCAGATCTCTGCACTCAGCTTCTTGTCCATCTCTGATGCACCCTACGACTGCAGAGGAGGTCTGAGGTGTACAGAGTGAATAGGAATGGCAAGAGCACAGTTCCCTGTGGTACTAAAATGCTTCTGTATTGTGTTTAATTTTGGTAAATGCAAGATTACTTCCTTAGCACCACAAAGCTGCAGTTTGAAGCAGGAATGCATTTTTAAAAAGTGCAAATGCTGGTTGAGTGATCAGCTTGTTTGACCCTTAAAAGTATTCCAGATGTTCTATAAAATGTACTAAGTGTTAGATAGGAGCTTAGAAATAAACTAAAATATATGCTGTAAGAACTATCAAATTCAACAGTTACTGCAATGTGAGAACAAAGGAAACAATACAAAAAATGAAAAAAAAAAAGCTTTTTGTGCTCTTAGGGCACTAAGACTGTACTCCTAGATCTTGATGTTTGAAATAAATGCAGAAAAGCAAGTCGACTTTTGGCACAAACACATGACCTCTTGCAGTTTAGCTCTAGTGGTCTTTTGGGCATTATACAGGTTATACTATGGTCCTGTCATTAATCTTTTAATGATCAAGAGTGGTGTGACTGTTTCAGATCAAATACACAAAAAAGAAATTCACTCAGCTTAATCACTTCAAATACAATCATCATAACCTTCTACTACTGAATGCTTAAATCTATTATCAGTCGCCTTTGTTAATACTACCATTGGGTATGGTTTTAATTCATCTTTTTCTTTTTAAATATTAGGAAGGCATCCCCTTGCAGTTCAGCCTGAGTTAAGCCTCTCTTTTTTGCATTGTATTTAACTATATGGGAATTAAAATTAAGTTTCATATGACTGCTTGCTGTGTTGTGTGTGAATTTGTGTCTGTGTGAGTATGTATGTAGATCCATTTGCCATATGCTAATTTCCATATCTTCTCTGTTAGATGGGAGGAGGTATTGCAAGGGAAGGGCATTGGGAATGCTCTATGTGTCAAAGGACGGGGGTGGGGGGATGGGTTGATGGCAAAGCTTAAGCTATCTCCCAGAATTGCTACGGCGGGGTGGGCTATGAGAGGGTGAAAATCTAACTATGGGCCAATCCTGCTGCTATAGGGATTAATGTCACTCCTGCATTTGGCGACCGAAGAAAATCCCAGGAATGATTATGAAAAACCAGATTGGATTTCACTGTGTTTAGCACATTTTCATTCCCCAGGCTCAAGAAGAAGATTCTTAGAGAGAGTGATCTGTCTGTCACTTTCACAGTCTGGTGTTACATTGTCAAGGAAATGACTTTTGGATATGTTCACACTTGATACAATCTGACAGTGATACATGGTTTTAACTCAAAGAACAGGCCTGATCTGAAACAAGCCCTGCTATTCAATAAAGTTTGTAACAGTATAAACCAAACTCCTTCCCTAGAAATGTGTACAATTTATTTTGTCACAAGAAAATAACAGTGGAAATAAATGCACAGAATAAGTACTTGGAAAAGGCTTAGGCAAAGACTGGTATTCCACATAGAGATATGATGTTTGCAACAAAACTGAGGTCATTCTTCTAAAACACAAATAGAATTCTACATTAACGAAGAATGTACCACGTTTTAGCAACTGTTTAAGTTTAAATGTTGGGTATTTGGTCTTATGTATTGATAGAAAATATAGTGTTCAAATTTCAGTAAAATGTTTGAACTAACTATGGTTATGAGGAAATTCATATCGTGGTTTCATGCAGATGCAAGAATACAAAGTTGTTACTAGCAAAAATAATTATTTATTGAGAGCTGGCACATTGACTGTAACAAAATACTTTTTTATAGTTGCTGCATGTCCTGGTGGTTAACACACAATATTGACTCACTGATTTATTTAATTTGTTGAGTAACTAACAATGAAATTATAATAGTTTGCTGTGACATTACACCATTGCTGTGATATTGCAATGGTGGACTTAAATATTTAGATCTTTATTTGAAGATCTGTCGTTTTCTGTCCAGTTTTTAGTTCACCATAGTACAACTATAACTAAGCCAGTTTATGTTCATTATTCACCCACATAAGATTGCAGCCAAGATGCCAGAATCTTGTAAGCCAGTTAAGGGCTACCACATCTTAAGACTTTTGTCTACAGCTTTGCTTGCATGAGACAAACTCCTCTATCTTGTTGGTCTTTCTGAAGTATTTGTCAGTGCCAAAGTTGGTGCGAAAACTACAAATTTGCATACTGTTTAACCTCACACTTGTTTGGCATGAATTCAAAATGACAAGTTGGCACAATGAGAGAAGACATACAGTTATAACAGATCTTGTTCATTCGTATCTCTTTTGAGCTAATATTTAGGTTCCTTTAAATCCAGTAATTAAGGACATTACTTAAATAGCAGTTTTTTGCAGTTTTTTGCTGTGTGTCAGTGGCCCTGTGATGGAGTGGTGACATGTCAGGAGTGTAGTGTACCTTTCGCCCAGTTGGCTACATATGACCCTGAAAAGATTTAAGCAGGAAAAGAAAATAAACAAATGGCTGGATAATAACTACAGCCTCTACTGAGAAGAGGTAGTCTGTTTTTGTAAGATGGCAATAATGTGATATAAGTTCAATCTACTATCTCTGACTTTCCTTGCATGTTGCTGAGTTTAGTAATATCACATAGCCAATAAAAACGTACTACGACTTCTCTTTAAACTACATGCTACATAAAGCACGGTTGTAGTTAAAAAAAAAAAACACTTGCCTATTAGCACGAAGATCGGACTGCAAGATCGGATATCAGACAGGAAAAAATCAGTTGAAAATTGTTGGAAGTGTTGCCATCTGTGATTGCAATGACATATGGAGTTTAACGAAAATTCAGAATGAAAGACTCACCCTCGCCGTCTCACCGTCCAATGACTTCCCTGTGCGTCTCCCGGCCTTCCAATCAGCATCCTGTCCACCTGATTCATCATCCAATGGCCTTCTGACGCCTTGTTTTTAAAGGACCTTCGGCTGTGTTCTTCCTCGCTTGTCAGCTGAGCTCATCTACGACTCCGACGCCTCCTCGCACTGTTCGTAACGGACTCTCATAATCCTTCCTCCCTTATCGCTCGTAGGAGCGCTTGCCTCTCTACTTGGCTGATTTCTTCCTTGTCTCAGCTCTGGGCAAGTGGAAAGCGCATCAAGAATTCCTACACTTCTCCTGCTAAGCGTCACCGAAGTAGCCCTGCCTCCTCACCGGCTCCCGCCGCTGCGTTACCCGGCCTCCAGCAGTTTCTCCTTCCATCTTAATCCCTCAAACCGATCATCCTACAAATTTCCCTGCTTCATTCATCGCGTTTATGGATTCTCTCCAGCGTTCCACGTCATCGCTTACTCACCTGCTCTGTGACTTCACCGCCATCTCTGCCACATCAGCATTTCCTCTTTCCCTCTCCATCGTAGCTGCCTGCTCCTCGGCTCCTCCCACTGCCGTTCGCCCTTGCTAACGCCCGGCCTAGCTTGTCTCTTGGCAAGATGTATCACTCCACTCTCTTTTCTCTATCCTTTTTATTAATGTGCTCGTCAAACGTGCGGTGTTTCCCACGCCTCTTTTCATTCAGGCTGATCATTTACTCCCATGTATTTTACCATCTCGTTCAGGCTCAGCTCTTAATCCTACGGAGGCAGCTCATTGATCTGGTTTCTCTCATTTTTACCATCTCCCGAGGCTGTCTAAAGGTATCACTTCCTCTGATAACTTTCTGCTTCGTTTCAATCATCTTGTCCCCGGCTTTCTGTCCGAACAACCGCACCCTGCTGCCGGTCAGACCTCTCGGAGTTTCTCCGGTCCTTGGTCCTCAGAAGTGATAACACTCTCTAACACTGACTCATAAAGGAATGACTCTCAAACAGCTTCTAACTTTCTGCTCTTTTATTCTAAGTTAAGCAGAGGAATGATTATAGAGATCAGCGCTGAGGCTCCTGTCCTGGATCATTGCTGTATGTGAAAGGTTGACAAAGAGCCCCGAAAGAAGGTCACATGTGGGTTTTTATCTGGCCAAAGCAATATATGTGCACTTCCCTAGTGTTTATCAGTAGATTACGTGTCACCATTGCGGTGTCTGTCTGATAGGTCGTGTAGTAGCTGGTGTCCATTTTTAATCTCAGTGTGCTGTGGCATTCTAATCAATCAGTTATTGGCTACTCCCTTTAAAAAAGTGCCCCAGCCACAGGTCATTATGTCAAACCTTAGGCCATTTATCCCTGTATGTGTGTCGATGTGTATTATCTTAATGGGATTTATGGTCGAAATCAGCTATGCTTAATATTGTTAAAGATTCTCTCTAACATTTCTTAGGATCCTCTTCTGGCGCTCAGCCGTCTCTAGACATTCAGAGTCGCCAGCTGCATAGTTTCACCCGAGCATAGATAATTAAATACTTTTCGTCCCTCATCATTGTCCTATTTCTAATATGGCTGCTCGTTTTTCATCAGTATCTCTGGGCCTGCTCAGCCTTAGCTGCTTCCACCCTCGCTCAATCAAGAGCCCGCTTAGACTGCGCTGTTCTTTCCACTGACAATTTATATTGCAGCCACCTTCTGGTTTCCAGCGGGTTAGTCGGCCATCAGAGCGCTTTGCTCTTCTCTTCCATTTCCAGAAATTCTGCACGGTCACAAATTGCCAGGCTTACCGCTTCAGTCTCCTTTCCAACTGGAACGGTTTCTCCTTCTCTTCCAGCGTCGTCGTTCACTTGGTTGACTCGTTTTAAGTTTTACAGTCTGTAGCGTCCCGGTTTAAAAGGTCTCTCAGCGGATGGTTCTCAATCCTTTGGTTGAAAGAGCCTTGCATGTGATGACATTGTAAGATCTAAGGATATGCAGAATGTAATACCTTTAATAACTCAATCTATATGCTGCTTTTAACCTCTTTACCTCATTACCTTTCGAAACAAGACTTATTTATCTTTAATTATTACAACCCTTTTACAACCCCATTTCACCATATATTTATTAAACATCTCACCTCCCTATATTTCCCAGTACCATGAAATGATATAAAATACATATTTCAACTGTCTGTGACTTTACTTAGTTTATGATATTGAACCTAATAAACTTTCGTATTGCGATTAAGCATGCATAACGTACTAAGAATGTTGGCACCTTCTACTGAAAATTAAATAATTAATGTAACTTGGTATTCACATGTCAAATAAGCTCAGCACATGACCTTGCTGCACTCCTTGTCTTCTGTTTGTTTTCCTTTTAAACACAGAGTTGTAAAGGAAGACCCTGTGTCTGCTTCTTTGTGACTCAACAAAAAGGAAATTGTATCCTGGTTCCTCAAATATTATAGGCATGTCCCCGTTCAATGCATTACGCTCCATCCAGTTTTCATGCCATTCCTTCAGAATAGGAGCAGCCACTACTGCAGCGATCCAAGGTCTCTCCTTCAGCCGCTCTCCAGCATTGGGTCGTTAGTCTTCTTCATCCTTCTCTTCCTATGTTTGCCCGGATTTCCACTCCATTCTATCTGCTCAATGTTTTATCAGCTCTCAGGTAAGAGCTCCCCACAATTCCTGGTGGTGGTTGGCCTTTATCCATCATTGGCTTTGTTCAATCGTCATGTTATTGTTTTCCAGGACTCTTCCCCTCAGCACCTGCCAGTCTTGTCTAATTTTCTCCCTCACTCTAGCTCACCTATGTTCTTCGAAAAGTACTTCTATTCGTTTCGCCCGTACTTAATTGGAGGCCGATTATTCCTTGTCTTCTCATGCTTTCTGCAATTACTTTACTTATTTTCATGTATTTACCTTGACGTTCATTAATTACTAAACCCCGACTCATAGATCTTTATTTTAACCTTATTTCTTAACTTCATCTGCATTTCTTTTATGCATTTTCAGCACTCCATAGGATTTCCGTAATTTCTTCATCTCTACCTCTAATCACATTTTGCCAACACGGCATATCTATCACCTTGCTCTGCTATTCAAGCATCTATCATCATGCATTGCCAAGCGGCATGACTACCGCTTTACTCTGCTCTCTAAGCTCTCATCAAGCGTTGCATCGCCTTGCATTGCCAACACGGCATATCTAGCATCTTGCTCTGCTCTCAAAGTTTGAAATAATCACGCATTGCCAA
The DNA here is from genome assembly GCA_036173005.1 of Crenichthys baileyi. Classification (NCBI taxonomy): domain Eukaryota; kingdom Metazoa; phylum Chordata; class Actinopteri; order Cyprinodontiformes; family Goodeidae; genus Crenichthys; species Crenichthys baileyi. The sequence goes on along the minus strand of JAHHUM010002134.1, from coordinate 26,255 downwards.
CACGGCATATCTATCATCTTGCTCTGCTCTCAAGTTTGAAATAACCACGCATTGCCAAGCGGCATATCTATCATCTTGCTCTGCTCTCAAAGTTTAAAATAATCACGCATTGCCAAGCGGCATATCTATCATCTTGCTCTGTTCTCAAAGTTTGAAATAATCACGCATTGCCAAACAGCATATCTATCATCTTGCTCTGCTCTCAAGTTTGAAATAATCATGCATTGCCAAACAGCATATCTATCACCTTACTCTGCTCTCTAAACTTTTCATCAAGTGTTGCATCACCTAAACGGCATATCTATCACTTCGTATCGCCCTTTCAGCATATCTATCATCTCCTCTGCTTCTCAATTATCTTCCTTATTTCATACCATATTTACAACTTCTCTTTTCTGATTTAATCTTTCCTGCGGCTTTCGCTTCTTTCATTTTCCTATTTCATCACACTCTACTTAGTACTCAATTAGGCCTCGTCATGACCTCGACCTTATTTTGGGGGGAAGACATCTCTAAACATAAGCTTTACAATGTTCATCCTAGCTCATATCATTCTCAACATTCATGTCTTCCTTCCAGGTCCGAGCGCCAAAGATAATTATGTAATTTCACATCAATAAAACCTTTCTAATTGCCAACCCTCTCTTTGTGAGTCTTTTCAGATTAAAATGGATTTTAATGAAATTTCAGAATGAGAGACTCACCCTTGCCGTCGCAATGACTTCCCTGTGCGTCTCCCGGCCTTCCAGTCAGCATCCTGTCCACCTGATTCATCATCCAATCGCCTTCCGACGCCTTGTTTTTAAAGGACCTTCGGCCGTGTTCCTCCTCGTTTGTCAGCTGAGCTCATCCCTCCTCCACCCCACCTCCACCATCTCCTTCCCATCTACTCCTGGCTTCCTCGCTCCCTGGCCGCCAATCCACCACCAGTGTCGGATCAGGGGGAAGACATCTCTAAATATAAGCTTTACAATGTTCATCCTAGCTCATATCATTCTCAACATTCATGTCTTCCTCCCAGGTCAGAGCGCCAAAGATTTAATTATGTAATTTCACATCATTAAAACTTTTCTAATTGCCAACCCTCTCTTTGTGAGTCTTTTCAGATTGAAATTTAGGCAGCATCCTGTGTCCTATATGTGCTGGTCCCAAGCCCAGATAAATGCAAAGGGTTGTGTCAGGAAGTGCATACGGCCTAAAACTTTTGCTACATCAACCATGTGAGTCAAGGACATGATCTCCATTCTAGATCGGATAAAGACCAGGTTGACAACAACCGCAATTGGTGCTGGTGATTGACAGGGTACTGGTGGAAATTGGGATACTGTCATTGTGTTAGGAATTTTTCTGACCCACATGCGAAAACTCACACAGGAGACCAGACAAGGTTCAAATATTTATTTTGTCTCACAAGAAGATTTCTACAAGAACGAGGATGGGTTGGATCTTGAAGTCCACTAGAGAGAGAGTCGAGAGTTAGTTCAGGAGTGAGGTGGAAAACATCCACATTGGTTTCAGTAAAGTGGCTTACTTGATTTTCAGAACAACGAAGTTCAGGAGGGTTAATCCATTGGGTTTGGGAGTCCAATAATTCAAGTAGCTTGTCCAGTCTTTGATCCAGAGTTCACACAGAGTCAGGTATTTTTGGGGGGAACGGAGCCGTACCTCAGTTAGATATGATTTATCCAGGTTCACAAGCAGTTGGTGTAGGAGTTGTATATCCGAGTCCAGTTCTGTAGGTAACAGCCCACACCTCACAGGTTTCTAGCAGGAAGCAGGGAGAGACAATCTCTTTGGCTTGATGTTTACCACTTGGGCACAACACTCAGGCACTGAAGTACTGATGGCAGGCTCCTAAATACTCCTCCAAGGTGATGCCAATCAGCAGAGGATCAGGAACACCTGTAGGGGGAAGTAAAAACTCTCCAGGGCGACCTCTGGTGGACAAGCACTAAATAAAAACTCCCAATTCCCAACAGATACTGTTGGTCAACAAAGACTAAGAGAAAGAAGAAGTGGATGTGAATAAGATAAGGAGAAATTCTGGAGTGAGTTGGATGAAGTGATGCAGAATATCCCGAGAGGTGAGAGAGTGAAGATTTGTGCATATCTCAATGGACAGGTTGGAGGAGCAACACAGGTGATGAGGAAGTGATTGCCATGTTTGGTATCCAGAACAGGAATGCAGAAGGACAGATGGTGGTAGAGTTTGCAAAGAAGATGGAAATTGCTGCAGTGAATACTTTCTTCCAGAAGAGGTAGGAACACTGGGTGACATAAAAGAGCAGAGGTAGGAGCTCACAGGTGGATTACATCTTGTGTACATGATTTAATCTGAAGAAACTCAGTGACCGCAAGGTAGTGGATAGGTCAGACCGTTGCCAGATAGAACAGGATATTGGTGTTTAGAATGACTCTGAAAATGAGGAAAATGAAGAGGACAAAGGCAGAGAAGACGACGGTGGAAGCTGAAAAAGGAAAAAAGTTGCGTGGATTCAGGGAGGAGTTGAGACAGGCTATTAGTGGCCAGGAGGTGCTTCCAGATGACTGGACAACTAAAGCTAATGCTATGAGGGAAAAAAGGTAAGATAGTACTTGGTATGTATTCTGGAAGGAAAGCTGATAAGGAGACTTGGTGGTGGAATGAGGAAGTTCAGGTGTGTGTAAGGAGAAAGAGATCAGCTAAGAAGAAGTGGGACACTGTGAGGACTGAACGGAGTTATCAAGAGTACAGGGAGACTAAGCGTGAAGTGAAGATGGAGGTGGCTAAGGCCAAACAAAAGGCATATAATGACTTGCATGATAGGCTGGACAGTAAGGAGGGACAGAAGGATACAGTAAGAATATAGTAAGGGAGGTATTGAAAAGGATGAACAGTTGAAAAACAGTTGGTCCTGATGATATACCTGTAGAGGTATGGAAGCGTCTAAAGATAGCAGTAGAGTTTTTGTCTTAGCTGTTTAAAGAGTTCTTAGAGAGTGAGAAAAGGAATGGAGGAGAAGTGCACCAGTACCAATTTCTAAGAACAAGGGAGATGTGCAGAGCAACTACAAATGGATAACACTGATCAGTCATTTAATGAATGGGAAAGAGTAGTGGAAGGTAGACTGAGGTCGGACGTGAGCATCTGTGAGCAGCAGTGTCGTTCCATGTAAACAAAAAGTACTACAGATGTTATATTTGGTTTGACGATGCTAATAGAGAAGAACAGACAAGGTCAAAATGAGCTGCATTGTGTTTTTGTAGATCTAAACAAAGCATAAGAAAGGGTCCTAAGAGAGAAGCTGTGGTATGGTAAGTCTCGAGTAGAAGAGAAGTATGTCAGAGTGGTGCAGTACATGTATGAGAGCTGTAAGACAGTGGGTAGGTGTGCTGTAGGTGTGACATAGAACTTCAAGATGGAAAAAGGACAGGATCATGGATTGGCTCTGAGCCCCTTCTTGTTTGCTGTGGTGATAGAGGTTGACAGATGAGGTTAGACAGGAAACTCCACGGACTGTGATGTTTGCTGATGACTATGATCTGTGGTGAGAGCAGGGAACATGTGTAGGAAAAATCTAGAGCGATGGAGGTTTGCCTAAGCCCGAAGGTGTTTTGGAACAATTTCATTATTTAAGTTAAATGATATAGCTCCACAGTAATAAAGTCTAAATGTAGATTTTTGGTACCTGTGTAAAGGTAAGACATAAAATAAACATTTTCCAGTGGAACCACTCTTACAACTGTTACTATGTCTGATTTATTTTTAAACAAAATAAATCACATTTTTTGAGCTTCGCCAACATTTTTCACTAAATGAACATTGCAGTTCCATGGAAATCCTTTTGCAATCCTAGGACAAGTCTTGGGTCGTATTCATCAACATCTTGACTATAACTGCATCAAATGTGGACTTAATCAGTTGAAGCATATTTGTTCCTCAAAGGTTTTAGTGGGCAATGTGCCAGGCGGAGCTGCCAGTCTGGAACAATTTCACCAAATGTGCCAAAACCTTGTGAAATGTGTTTTTCATTTCATAAAAGGGAATCTGGTCAATTGAAAGTGCTGATTTCCATTCCAAAGTGCTTCTGCATATGAGCCTTTGGTCATGACATTTATCCTGCGTATCATCAAAATGTACCATGTTGTACAGCATCAAATCAACATAATTAAAAGACATAAAACTAAATTGTATTTTTTTGTCCCCAACTGGAGGAATTTTGGTGAACAAAATATTAATGATAAACTTTGTAAACCATTGTGCAAAAAGAATATTCTATGACAAAATATGCTTATAAATGTGCAGAAATGTTGATTGGCTGCCCCCCCCCAGGCAAGGGTACACCCTTGCCAGGTCACCAGTCCATCGCAGGGCAACACAGAGACAGACAGGACAAACAACCGTGCACACACCCATTCACACTTTCAATAGAGGGCCCAGTTAACCTAACAGTCATATTTTTGGACTGTTGGAGGAAGCCAGAGTACCCAGAAAGAACCCACGCATGTACTGGGAGAACATGCAAACTCCATGCAGAAAGACCCCTGCCAGGGAGTTGAACCCAGTACCTTCATGCTGCAAGGCAACCCAATATAAGTGGTAAATTATCCAGAAATAACATACTACTGGAACAAAGCAGAGTGCAACTAGTAGCCAGTGGACTAATTTGATGCACACGAAGCCCATGAGCTATGAACGCAAATTACATCACCGGAGAAGTTGCTGGAGAGATGAGCTATGTCTAGTTTCACTAGTTTTTAATGATATCAGACATGGGGGGCAGGCGGTTGCTGCAAAGAGAAAGGTGCTTTTTGTACCATTTTGTTCACAGAGGGAGATATGTCTGAGGGATCTTTAAATGTCATCTCATGTGGTTAAATTGCTGTAAAACTAAATGTATTTGTGCAAAACCCATTTGGGGAATAGTTTTGTGAACATTAAAGCCTCCTCTTTTGAGGGATTTAAAAAATAAAAACTCACAGCATTTGATTTAGTTTTAAAGATGGCAAAAAATGGGCATTGCCTTGTGTTGGTCTTTCCATACAGGTACCGGTTTCCTCAGGCTTAAGATGTCAAGTACTTAGGATCAACAGTCCAGAGCAACAGTAAGTGTGAAAAAGACTTGAAGAAATGTGTCCAAGCAAGTTGGAACATGTGGAGAAAGCGAGTATCAGTATCAGCGAGAATAAAAGGAAAGATGTACAAGACGGTGGTGAGAAAAGAAGAATTGATCAGTTCAAATAAGTGAAGAATGTTCAGAACATTAAATAAGGCTTGATTGGTCTTCTTTTTTAATAGAATAAAGAAAGGTTAAGTAGATATTATTCTTTTCTAATCTGTACAATAAAAAAGGGTTCAGGTTTAGCAATAGCCCACTTAGGAAAGCTAATCTATGCTCCAAAAGCTTAGCAAAGATTTGACATACAAAAATGTGACACAATACAAATCAATATTCTTATATTTTTAACATTACATGAAAACATTGTAATCAAATATTTGTTAAACCCCCTGGGTTGTTTGCAGGTTTGTGTGTGTGTTCCATATTCTCTGATCACAGGTTGTGATTGGCAGGCTGGTGCAGCTGTAGGTTGTTCAGGCCACGTAGGAGGAGTTTAAAAAGGAGTGGATTCTCTAAGGCAGATGCCAGATAGTTCTCACTCTCAGGCCTTGTCCCAATACCCACACTACACCCTACGCCCCTCTATGAAGTGTGTACTTTGTATGAGTCCACTTAGGAGTTGGAGTGCGCAGGTTACAAGCGTGCAAAATTGGAGAATTGGGACAGTAGGGATTACGTCATCGACTTGCATCTCTGCACCGTAACTGCAACATCAAAAAGTGCGGGAACCGGTGCTGTTTTCGCAGTCTTGCTGCTTAAAAAAATATTTTAAAACTGCAACAAGCAATTATTTTGAGGAGAAGAAAGTGCAGGAAGCGAAGGAGGCTTACACACCAGACTCTCGCCGCATCAGTGTTTGTTTGAAAGGTAATTTCAGTGTTATATCCTACTGACTGTCCAGAATCACTCTGAAGCCAGTAGTATCTTACAAGGCTGAGACTGGAAAACCAGTAAAAAATATGTATATTTGTCGGCTTGCTGTCTAAAGTTTACGCAGTTCTTCTTATTCTAATTTGATGGTCGATTACAGTGATGGTTGCGATTTGTTTTTGCTCAGAACGTCATCTGTAACAGTAAATTGTGGGTAATATACTTCGGCGAAGTCCGCTTAGATGCGCGCTTAGCTGAAGTGTGGATTGAGGGCACAAAGGGGGCGGGGCTAAGAACCACTCTGGAGAATTGGGACACACTACGCACTCGAACCCATCAACTGGAACGTGCATTTCAGGGACACAAGGGTGGAAGTGCTAGTATTGGGACAGGGCCTCATAGTGGTAAACAACCTTCTGAACTTTGTTTCATTGTTGCTCTTTGATCCTTTGCTTTGCTCCTGTGTGTTCCCCTTCCAGGAAGAAGCATTTCTCCTGTCCAAAGTACTCTCTCTGGTTTCCAGTCCTCTGGCTCCTCGCTCTCAGGAAACCCTTGGTAGTTTCACCTCTGACTTCCTTCCAGAAAGTCTACTTACACCTTCTCTAGTTGGTCCCTCCTGGATCTGCTGCCTGGACCTCAACACAAACCCACCATCACCCTCCAACAATCAACTGTTGCCTCTGCAGTTCCTCCTGGAATAAGGAAAAATAAACCATCATCAGAAACCACTCCACACACATTCAACCTTCAACATCAACTCCTGTGCATATACTCATCTTCTCCCCCTGGATCCTCACCAACTCTGTCAACAGTAAGCCTCCACCCAAACCTCAAACTCATCACAAAATCCAAATAGCTTTTCTTGTAATAGCCACTTACCTCTCCTCCTTAGTGTTGTCCTGGAACCTGCTCCCAAGCCTGGAATAAACATTCACTTTTCTTGATTCAGTAAACCATTTTAACCATCTTCATTTGTGAGTAGTTGTTGCATACATCACGGTCTCAATGAGACCATATTAAATGGCCATTGAGACCCTGTTACGCAACTACAGGCCAACCTTTCCAAACAGGGCACTCTCCTCGGTCACCTTTATTCTCATCTCAGGACATTAATCAAACAACACAATTCTGTTGCCCCATCTTTGGATACTTTAAACCAACAAATTCAACAATTATAACACGGGATTCCTGTACTAACTCCACCTTTTCTGACTCGGTCATCCCATCCATCCACACTCATCTGCAGTGTTGTCTCCTCATATGGAATCATAACAAGGCAGCTCTCCAGATAACTCTTCAGAGGAAGATCGCCAACAGGCTCTAATATACACTCCTGGTCAACTCTGACTGTCAGCCAGGGATTTCCCAATAAAATCATGCACCTGCAGACTCTACCTCAGGTTTCTGGGACCATTCACCATCGACTTTGTCATCACTCCATCCACAGTCAGGTTCAATCTACCTTCTCATCTTTGAGTTCACCCTGTCATTCACGTTTCCCAAGTTTAGTCAGTTGCCTCCAGCTCTTTGAGCCCTCTGGCCGAACCCCCTTCACCTGGCCAGGACATCCTGCCTTCTTCCTGCCTACTGTGTGTGTAGGATTATCGATGCTCATCGTCATGATAGGTGTAACACTCTAAATGGGAGGTGACGACAAATATTACCCTACACGGATGAATGTTTCAGCTGGGCCAGTAGGTTCACTGCTGAAGCACGATGGAATGATGTAGTAAGGCTCAGATGCAATGATTTAAATCTACAGGAAATGCTGACTTTAGTGTTTGTTTGAGTGTTTAAAATGAACACACATACAAAAGAAATCTAAAAAAATAAAACTGTTTCATCAGACAAAATCAATTGAATGGATATTACAAGAAATTCAGAGGTAGGCATCAACTTAGCCAAATGTAAATCCCATTCCAGGTGCTTCCCTATAAACTGAATTAGTTTAATCTCAGATTCAAGTTATTTCAGTCAAGTTCAACAATTCACAGTTACCCAAAAAATACTGCACTTCACTTGAGATCACAAACAACACAACACTCAGCTATGAAGAATGTCCCACATTGCAACCATGGGCTTACACTTCCAGGTAAAGGGATTATTGCAGGTAACGTAAAGTCCAAAGTGGCAAAAGAAATATGGAATAATAATGTGAGTTCAATACTTCAGGGGGAAATTAAAAAAATAAAACATGGGAGACACAAGGTCAGTCAGTCAGTAATTTTCTACCGCTTATCCATAGTGGGTCGCAGGGGAGCTGGTGCCTATCTCCAGCAGTCTATGGGCAATTTAGAGTGACCAATTAACCTAACAGGCATGTCTTTGGACTGTGGGAGGAAGCCGGTGAGAACCCACGCATGCACGGGGAGAACATGCAAACTCCATGCAGAAAGACCCCCGGCCGGGAATCGAACCCAGGACCTGCCACCGTGCAGCCCGGAGACACAAGGTGGAAAAAGTAATTCAGGGCTGAATATGAGGGTGTCTGCAGATACTGAGCCTACCACACCGAAGAGTGTCACAGAACTGAACGTTGTTGACAGGTGTTTGGGTCTCCTTCTCTCTCTAAATCCAAGAGCGAAGGCTTGCCATCATGTTCTCTGCAAGGCCAAATCAGCAAAAAGGACTAGCAAAGTAACAGAAACAACAACGGGGAAAGAAAAACTGACCTTTTGACAGACAGCATCAGAGAAATCCTATCAGTGCAGATTCTATTAGAACTCTCAAATAAAATTACACACTGTCATTAACTCTAATACATGTCCTTTAACAGTGCAAGTTAAAAAAATTGACTGTTTGGCTTAAGGTAATAAGCAACCACTTTTTTCACAAAAGCAAAAATATTGTTCTTCGTTTTGGCTACCCATGGTGGTATATATAATATTCTCACCTCTTACAGTCACAAGTTTAGTGTATTTTGTAACAATACATTCCTGTCTCCTTAACACTGTTTTTTTCTCTTTAAAGAGCATACATTTGGACCTTGAATTCAGGAAGGTTTCTTGTTAAATTAGGATTGAAACAGTCAGGTCAAATGAAATGGGAAATGGAAAAACAAAAGAAAGTTGAAGTAAGTGTTGGGAATTTCAAGCAAGATGGTACTATTATTTCTGCTGTGGTATCCTGGTGTGAATTTGCCAGAGACATTTGTCTGAAGTAATAGCTTTGTCAGTTATGTCATTGACTCACCATGGGAGACAGTCAAGGAGGGATTACATTTTGGGTTCTCTATCATTACAATTTGAGAACTGCTGACTTGAATATTATCTCCCAATAGGAAAGAATGCTTCAAAAACCCACCCACTGAGTTAACTGTGAATATTTCTCAAAAAAAGGATGAGACATAAATGAAAACAAACAATTATTTGGTTCACACATGCACAAGAGGTTTTAAAAAACACACCAGCAAACAGACACAAAATACATCACAATACAAATTTTTGAAACTTTTAAAGTAGTTGTTTTTTTAGTGTCTTTCCTTTAGATTGTTTTTGATAACTTATCTCCTGTTGAGCTGTGTTTCTGCATGAGGAGACTCATTTTGAAAGACACAGAGTATTTCTTATTTTTGAAGAAAACCAGACACAGATCAATGGAAATATCCATGTTGATCAAAAAAGTTTATCAAAGTGTCTGTACATTGATGGACATTGGGGTCAAATACTCAATGATACAATTTTCGAAATGTCTGTGATAATTGCAGTGCCAATTCCAAAGCAGTCAGGATTCAGGTTTTGCTGCATGTGCCCAGAGTTGCATCTCCCAACCTATTTATAGGCTGTATTTCGATGCTTTAGACCCAATTTTATGCTGTTTAGATATGCTCCCAGTGGGCTCTATTAAAACAGCAAAAAGCGCAAAATCCATATATTTATCTAATACTGACCACACTCAGCTGCAGTCTCCACAGAAACAGGAGGATCCGTGGTTCTGAGTCCCAAACTTTGAAGATGATTAATGTTAAATCTGATTGATTTTTAAACCCTAGCTTCCCTTGTAAACCCTTCTGAAATTTTATTGCAGCACCACATCATCTATTTTGCTTTTAGGCATTTCTAAGTTACGGAATAATTTGACCTTACCTTAGTTTGCTTCTGAATAGATTGCACATAAATAAAAGTGGTAATATTGAAAGTGCAGGAAGGTTGAACATGTTCCTTTCAGAAATCTTTCTTTCTTTGGTTTCATTAAACTCCAGGTATGGCAGGTTTTAAAGCCCCCGCTGCTGGTCTTGGTCAAGTATTAGTCCTGAACATACCCCCATAACACAGAGATCTGTTGTTTTCACCTGTTTGTACAGATTTGACAAATACAACAGAAAATTAATTAGCAGGCTTCAGAGGTTCTGTAGGAAGCTTTTTGTTATATTCATGCAGAGCCAAGCAGGTAGTTCCTACATCTCAGAAGGCCCTGATTTATTTTTAAAATGTTAAACAATAACACCCTGTAGTCCTGTGGATACAGGTACAAACTCATTTACAGTGCACAAGCATTTCTGAATGCTTATCATGCTTTACATTTGTTTTAAATATTTTTAGGTGTGTGAATGAATTTCGTGCATGCGTGGGTTCTCACCGAGTACTCCGGCTTCCTCCCACAGTCCAAAGACATGCCTGTTAGGTTAATTGGTCAATCTAAAATTGCCCTTAGGTGTATGAATGAGTGTGTGCATGGTTGTTTGTGTGTTGCCCTGCGATGGACTGGCGACCTGTCCAGGGTGTACCCCGCCTCTCGCCCATAGACTGCTGGAGATAGGCACCACCTTCCCCGTGACCCACTATGGAATAAGCAGTAGAAAATGACTGACTGACTGACTGACTGAATGAATTTAATGCTGATTCTGTTTGTCCTGTTATCACTGTTAACACTCAAGAAATTAAGTTTTGTTTTCTTAAACAGACACACCACCTCTCAGGTATACAAAACCAATACTGCCTTTGTGTTTATCTATTCTTAAAAAGGCAGCAGGTTTCTTAAGAGTAATGTTGGGAAACGTTTTCTTGATAACAAAGATAAAAATCAGTTTATGAAAAGATTTCATTCAGTTTTTGCTAAGACAACTGGTTATTTTTTTTATCAGTTTATTAAATTAGCACAGTGCACATTGACATCAGCAGTGTGCCTCATTGTAAATATGTCAGATCAAGATCAAGATGGCGCCGACGATGGCAGCCTCGGAGCTTCGCTCTCTCCTTGTTTTTGTATTTTGTGTGTTTATATGTCTTTCGAGCCACAGTACTGTGGTCTCGGGCCACAATTCGGTGGTCTCATTCAGTAGAGAGGAACTTCTCAACATCAGAGAGTCCTCTCTTGGGATTTTTTCACCATCTTTCATCCATCCGAGGTTCACTGAGCTTCTGGCAAGCGGAGCGGCAGCGCTCTACGGGATACTGCGCCGGAGGCGTCGGAGGGGAAAGCGAGCTGGCGCCCTGGTAAAGCTCCGCAAAAGAGGACTTCGCACACCACTGCCTTCAATACATCTGGCAAATGTCCGCTCTCTAAGCAACAAGATGGACGAGCTACTTCTTCTCACCGGTAAAAACTCGGACCTCCGCAGATCAGCGGTTCTCTGCTTCACCGAGACATGGCTGAGTGACAACATCCCGGACCGCGCACTGCTGTTGCCGAACTTCCAGCTGTTCAGAGCGGATCGCAGTGCGGAGCTATCAGGGAAGAAGCGAGGAGGCGGAATCTGCGTTTATATAAACGAAGCTTGGTGCAGAGACATAAAAGTGCTGGGGAAAACATGTAGTCCGGATCTGGAGTCATTTTCCATAATCTGTAAACCGTTTTACTCACCGAGAGAGTTTTCTCGTTCATAATAATCGGCTCATATTTTCCTCCGCATGGCTACACTTCTGCCGCGGAAAAACATCTTGCTGAGCTGATTACAGACGTGGAGAAAAAACACCCTGACTCTTTCATCATAATACTGGGAGATTTTAACAGCGCAGATCTCTCTAATGAGCTCCCAAAATACAGACAGCATATTAAGTGTCCCACCAGAGACAAAAACACACTGGACCATTGTTACACAGCTTTAAAGGACTCATATCATGCTGTTACCAGGACTGCTCTGGGACTTTCGGATCATTGTCTTATCCACCTCATCCCAACTTACAGACAGAAATTAAGAGCTTCCAAACCCGTGGTTCACACTGTTAAAAAGTGGACTGAGGAATCAAAGCAGACGCTACAGGCCTGCTTTGAATGCACAGACTGGACTGTTTTTGAAACCTCAGCCACTGATTTAAACGAACTAACTGATGTGGTGACATCATACATCAGTTTCTGTGAGAACATGTGTGTGCAGACCAAGACCTTCTGCAACTTTGGGAACAACAAGCCATGGTTCACTCCACACCTCAGGAATCTGCGCAGGGACAAGGAAGAAGCTCACAGCAGTGGAGATTGGGCGCGGTACAGGCAGGCCAGGAACAGACTTACAAAGGAGATCAAAGCAGCCAAGAGAAGCTATAGTGAGAAGCTGAAAAACAGCCTTTCTACTGGTGACACTTCGGCTGTATGGACTGGTCTGAGAAACCTGACTGCCTACAGAAGCCCCACCACCCTTCCTGAACAAAGTCCTCGCCTGGCCAACCGTCTGAATGGGTTCTACTGCAGACATGACAAGAAGCCATTCACACCTCAAACCAACTACTCCACATCCCATTCAGGAACAGGTTCGACCAGCAAAGCAACCAACCCCCTACCTTCAGATCCTCTGCCTGCACTAAAGATCTCTGAGGATGATGTAAACAGGCTCTTTCAGCGCATGAAAACAAAGAAAGCTGGAGGACCTGATAACGTCTCCCCATCATGCCTGAAAGCCTGTGCAAATCAACTCGCTCCAATCTTCACCCGGATCTTCAACAAGTCACTGGAGAAGTGTGAGGTCCCCTCCTGCTTCAAACGATCCACCATCATCCAGTGCCCAAGAAGCCCACCATCCTAGGATTAAATGACTACAGGCCTGTAGCCCTGACGTCTGTGGTCATGAAAATCCTTTGAGCGGCTGGGGTTGAAGCACCTGAAAGACATCACAGGCCCTCTACTGGACGCCCTGCAGTTTGCCCTACCGAGCAAACAGGTCGGCAGATGATGCTGTTAACTTGGGTCTACACTTCATCCTGCAACACCTCGACCACCCAGGGACCTACGCCAGGATCCTGTTTGTAGACTTCAGCTCGGCCTTCAACACCATCATACCAGACATCCTCCACCAGAAGCTCCCCCAGCTCAACGTCCCAGCCTCCACCTGTCAGTGGATCAACAGCTTCCTGACGGACAGACAGCAGCAGGTGAGACTGGGGAGCATCTTCTCCCGAACCAGATCAATAAGTACTGGTGCCCCCCAGGGGTGTGTTCTATCCCCACTCCTCTTCTCCCTGTACACAAATGACTGCACCTCAGCGGACTCGTCCGTTAAACTCCTTAAGTTTGCAGATGACACCACTGTCATTGGACTGATCCAGGACGGTGATGAGTCTGCATACAGACAGGAGGTGGATCGCCTGATACACTGGTGTAGTCAGAACTGCCTGGAACTAAACCCACTCAAGACTGTGGAGATGGTAGTGGACTTTCGGAAAACACCACCTCCATACACCCCCCTCACCATCCTCAACAACACCGTGTCGGCTGTGGATCACTTCAGGTTCTTAGGAACCACCATCTCTGAGGACCTGAGATGGTCTTCGCACATAGACACTGTTCGGAAGAAGGCCCAGCAGAGACTGTATTTCCTGAGGCAACTCAAGAAGTACAACCTTCCACAGGAGCTGCTGGTCATCTTCTATACTGCCATCATTCAGTCTGTCCTGTCTTCATCCATCTCAGTGTGGTTTGGTTCATCCACAAAACAGGACAGGTCCAGACTGCAACGAACAATCAGGTCTGCAGAGAGAATCATCAGGGCTGACCTTCCCTCCATCCAAGACTTATACAGGTCTAGGGTCAGGAAAAGAGCTGCTAAAATCTCTGCAGACCCCACACACCCTGCACATAAACTGTTTAGAGTTCTGCCTTCAGGCCGACGCTACAGAGCGCTGTTCACAAAAACCAGCCGCCACAGAGACAGTTTCTTCCCCCAGGCTGTTCTCTGTTGAACATTCAATAAAATACAAAACAACAGCAGACAGATGTTGCAAATGCACCTTTTTATTTATATATATGTATATTGTACATTGTAAATATGTGTATTCTGTAGTGCAAAAACAAAAACCAAAGAGCAAAGTGTACCGGAGTCAAATTCCTTGTTTGTATGTACAAACTTGGCAATAAAGCTGATTCTGATTCTGATTCTGATTCTGACAATATTTAAAATTCATTTACACTCCTAAAGCTTGTACTAAAAACCTCACACACATTTCACCCCTCCTTGAACTGCCACCTTAACGTGGTGGAGGGGTTTGAGTGCTCAAATGATCCTAGAGGCTATGTTGTCTGGGGCTTAAATGCCCCTGGTAGGGTCTCCCATGTCAAACAGGCTCTGAATAAATGCATTAAATCTTTAAAATAGTTTCACATAAAGAGGGTAACACAAAACAAAAAAATCCTATACAATTGACTGGTTACAATACAAGTTGAGTCTATTGCCCAAAGGAATAAGAAAACAGATATTTATGGATGGGAACATAGCTATTTTATCTGTATTGTAAAGACTCACTGCTGGTAACAATAATATGATTTTTTTTTAACATCTTCTTAAAATGTGAGATGGGAGTGAAACACCAAAATACCTGGAGTCTATCTTCATTAACAAGTGCCGTACACAAAGTAGTGGCTGAACCCTACTGTGTGGTAGAAAATAAAACAAACAAAAAAAAACACGCATTTGGTTTTTATTGTATTGAGATGTGAACAGGAATGTATTTGTTGTAGAAAGTATCTGTGACTTTTTGCTTTGTTCCGGCATGCATGTATAATACAGTGTCATCAGCATCAGCATACAATTTTTAACATCCAAACAAACATTTGATAAGGTATTAAAATAGAGAATGAAGACTAGTCTCAGTATAGAGCCTTGTGTAACTCCTACTGTGCAGTTGCGGAAGGTTGATTGTGTATTTCTGAGGTGTGCAGCCTGTTTTCTGCTTGCTAAACATGCCTTCATCCAAATTTAAATAACAGTTTTACAAGAAGCATTTCATGGTTAATTGTTTGCTTGTTTTACATCCAAAGAAACAGCTCCTATATCACTATCCTGATCTATTATACTTTTGATGTTCTCAAAAAATAACAGACTGTATCAGTGGAGCGATTCTAGTAAATTTCAGACTGATTTGGATGGAGAGTGATACTGCAGTTATTTATTCAATTCAAATAAAAAATACTTTATGAATACCAAAGGGAAATTAAATGTTGTTGTAGCTCATATTACACAGGTTTCTTCAAAGACCAGTTGTAGATGCTGATGGCTGTGAGCAGCAAAGATCTCCTGTAGCGGTTTGTCTTAAAGCAGATCTGAAGAAGCCTCTGACTGAAAACACTATTTTGTTGCACGGCAGCCTCATGAAGAGGATGCTCAGAGTTCTGGGTAACAGGCAGGCTTTGGGTCAAAGGAGAGTAGGATTTCTGTTTGGTTGTGAGAAGGATGCTGAGCTTGTTCCTGAACTGAATGTATTGAAGAACATTTTTAGTTCATTGGCTCTGCCAAGACACACATCTGTCCGATTGTTCTTCTGCTTGAAGCCTGTGATCTTCTTCATCTCCAACCATGCATCTCTGATACTGTTTTGCTGGAACCTGTTCTCCAGCTTTTTTTGTACACCTCCTTGCTGTCTCTTATCTTGACTTTAAGTTGCCTCTGTATACTCCTCAATAATTCCCTATCTCCCTCTTTAAAAGCTTTTATTTTCTTGGTAAGCAGGTCCTTCAGGTCACTGGTGATCCAGGGTTTGTTATTGGGGAAACATCTCATCATTCTGGCAGGGATGGTGCTATCCACACAGAAGTTTATATAGTCAATTACACACTCAATCATAGCATTGATGTCTCCTGCATGTGGCTGGCACAGTGAGTCTCAGTCTGTAGCCTGAAAGCAAGCTTGCAGGGCTTCTTCAGCATCATGTGACCATCTTCTCACAGTTCACTTTATTACTGGTTGCCTCTGAACAAGGAACCTATTTTGAGCAGAGAAAAACAATCTGATGTGGTCTGATTTGCCTAAAGGCGGTCTTGCTTTAGAGATGTATGAGTCCCTTGCATTTGCATAAAACAAATACGATGTTTTGTTTTCTCTGGTACAGCACAAAAAACTGTTGGAAGTGTAGCAGAGACAAAAGCATGGTTAAAATCACCAGATATTGCCACAAACGCATTGGGTGTTGTGTCTGTAGCTTAGCAACAACTGAGATGATGACATCACATGCAGTGTCGGCAACAGCTGATGTTGGAACATAAGCCGTTGCCAAAATAACACTGGAAAACTCTGGGTAAATAATATGGAGGAAAATTTACTGCTAACAGTTCAATATCTGGGCTGCAGAGAAGACACTTCACAGTAACATTTCCAGGATTTCACCATCTGTTGTTGACAAATACTGCTAATCCACCTACTTTGTGTTTGCCACTGCTTTTTAAATCTCTGTGTGCTCGTATGCTCAGAAAGCCCAGCAGAGAGACATTGGAGTCAAGAATATGTTCCTGCAGACATGTCTCAGTGAAACACATAATACTGCATTGCCAATCTTCTGGCTAGGTCCTTTGTAGGGCTTGGAGTTCATCCAACCTGTTTCCCAATGATTTCACATTGCCCATCATAATCGATGGAAGAGATGGTTTGAACTTCCTCCTCCTCTCTCTTCTCCTTTTTCCTAGTCTGCATATGACCTCTCCTTTTCAACTCATCTGGGATTTTGGGTTGTAGTTAAAGTATTATTTGACTTTTTGTGATATCAAGCAGGTGCTCCTGGTTGTAAAAAAAAAAACAAAACACATTGTTGCTATGGATATACATTGTAACAAAAGTCCAAAAGTAAAAATGTGTCAGCAAAACTCTTTCCAGCTGCGCAGCATCCAACACCAGAGAGGACATCAGTCCAAAAAAAATCAACCCTTATCCATCACAAGAGTAACTAGAGCTCTTAAAAAGAACATATCAGAATCAAAGCAGCAGAGCTACTCCAACAAGCGGCCACCTTGAGCAGAGCAATTCTAAAACATTCTTATTTCTGTAGAGCAGCTCACTTTTCTGCCACTTTTGAGACTGATACTTATTGGTTGATAATTTAATGTTGGTGACAAAAGTGTACTGATTGGCAGTAAGATATAGTATGCCTAAAAAAATCCAATATTTAGCAATAGGCCAATGATGACTTTTTACTTTTTAACTGACAGCTGAGAAAAGGAAAAGGGATCAGAAGACAAGCTGCTTAGACATATTTCTACAACAGGCTTTTTTATTAATTCATTTGACTATAATTATCATAGTAATTGTTTTCACAAAAGTAATTTGACTTTTGTAAATAGAATAAAGCCTATGTATGTTAAAAGTTGTTAGTGCTTACAAGCTGCTGAAGTCAAACACTTTTGGTAGAAAATTTGTAGTTCCTCAACTTTCCTCTTCCAACTTAGCAACAATACATAAACTGCAAAAATAGAATTTTTATCCTGAGAAACCTTTCCTTTATCTGCAACAGGTTCCACGGGATGGCTTCCCCCACTGCATCACTGCTGCTTCTATTTTTAATATCCTCTTAATCCTTGCAAAGTTGCAAGAGGAGGGTTGGTGTCTATTTCAAGTGATCAGTGGATGTAAACCTGCCCAGATTTAGAGCCCTGGACAGATTGCCATTCCATCACAAACTTTAGCAACTCCTGGATGGTATGGTTATCGACTGACCATACTGTTAAAACTAGATATTTGCATAACCTGCAGAAAAAGACACACAACCATTTTTTCTCGCTGTCTGACAGTGACTCAGAGTGCACATTTTCTGTTTTAGGTCAGTTAGGAGTACTATTTTTTCTTGCTAAATGGCAGAATGATGAGCTATATTTGTTTTGTTAAGTTTCTACAAATTCATGGGATTGCTTTGGGTCTAAGCAATCTTATCCACTGAGATCTTGAGGTGTAGCTTCATTATTTCCACAAATCGTTCTTTTTTATGACACCAACTATTTTGTGAAGTGCACACTCCTGCAGCAAACACTTCTACAACATAATGCTGCCAACCCCATACTTCACAATTGGGAAAATGTTCTCAGGCTTGCAAGCTGTCCTTTTTTACTCCAGCTGTAACAATGGTCATTTTGGCCAAACACTTCAGTTTTGATTCCATCAGACCACAGGATAGGTCTTCAGAAATTAAAGTCTTTTTTGCTGCTTTGAAAAATGTAATTTGACATTTATGTTGCTTTTGAATAATGGCTTTTGGCCTTTAAGCCCATTTTGGTAAATTACTCTCTCTTACTAGCTTTAGTCAGGGTCATTACAAGGTCTTTTGCTTCTCTTCTGGTATTGATATATATCCCTCCAGAATGACGGAATATTCTTATTGAGTTCATAACAGATGGATATGGCACCTTTATGCGTCTGTAAATTCTATCTAAAGACAAGGAAGCAGTGTGTTAGATGTGTGTCTCCATTTAACTCAAATGCTGTAAATGAACCTATCGGAAGCTCAAAGCCATGACATCACCATCTGGGCTTTTTCAAATCATTTAAAAGCATATACATATTAGTGAATATTTAGTCAAGCACCTGAAAAAAAACCTAATAAACCATCCCAAGATGTATCATTAGAAATGGAGTATTTTATTTGTCGTTTTTCTGCAGTGAAAGTTGATGAACTCCTATCACTTTGCAAAGAAGATTTTAAACATTCTTCATTGGAAAGGAAGCTTTAGATGCATGATTTCAATGCTGTGCATGTGCTCATATGGGCTTTCCTTGCCACGGATGCCACATTACACACACAATTCATAAATTGATGATTGAACACAGTTGTCTGCCTTTTTCAGTTATCCCTTTGATGGACCACCAACCAGTCCAGAGGGTATGCTACAACATTTTAAGTGTGTGCTGAGGTAGATATTGTGACCTGTGAATTTGTATATCTTTGCTAGGCTTATCTGTATTTTAAATAATCATTGCATCTGGTCAGACTGTAATTAATTGCTTGTTCCTCTACCATTACCGTATTGGCTATAAAATTCAGCAGTTTATTAAATGATGTAATACAACCATGCATACACTTGGTTACCCACATGCATAAAATGTTTTGATTCAAATAGACTACTGAGGGAAAAAGCTATGCACTGTAAGCTTTTTTTTTTTTTACTGTGCGATGTACCTATAACTACAACTAAAATCATGTCAATTGAGGACAAAGTAGGTCAAGCAGTCAGTGACTGCTGTAACTATTCATCAACTTGACATTGCTCCTGGGATGTGGCACAGTAGTAGCCTAAGCTTAGATCAGCCATCTGTTGAACTATTAGAGTTTGAGTTCTGTTTAATATCAACCTTATACAGCACAAATGAAAAGTTAGGATATACGCACCCATTTAAAATTAACGCTATTTTTTTGACTGGTATGTTGTGTTTTAGGTACACCAATCTATCAATCCTAACTTATTTTCATGATACATTGCAATACAACTTATGTCCGAACAAAGTTACTGACATAGTAATGTTCTGTAATTTCAAATTTACATGTTGATTTTGATTTTGAATAACTAATTACATGTTTGTCTGATTTTCAAAGAGGTAGTCCAAATTATTCACCTTGCTCCTACACATACAAGCACACAGTGTTGGCATGGGTTGCGTCAAGCATATATGAAAGATTTCCCAAGTAATTCTGCAGGGCTATGAATGTATTTTATTTTTGTATTATTATTATTACTGTGCTAATGGACCACATGTGCATTGGAGCATTGCAAGTCAACCATAAAGGTTTCTCATCAAGCATAAGCCAGTATTTTATTCATGAGAGTGTTCTAAAGAACAATCTATAATGTATGCTGAAGCCATGGCCTTTTTACTGTGAGGTTTCGACTTTAAAGAAGGCTACCTCTAGATTAATGTAAGATTCATTTAAAAAGACATCTGCACTACCTTCAAAGAAAAGTCTAACTATTTGTTAGATCTGTGCCCAGAGATCAGCTTCTAATTTATCTTCAAAATTAGCAGATTAACATTTCAGGAAACATGGTAGGACCACACTTGTTCCTCTGTGTTGTTATGCTGTGTTAACAATAAGTTAAGTTACTCTAACTAGTCAAAGAGCATTGCCAATAAATTACAAATTCATTGCAATATACAGAATTCTGTTTTAAGCCTTTAACATATGTTGCTCACAATACCCTTATTAAAATAAAGTTTTAGAGAAACACTGATATGATGCATAACAATTTTTAATCCGTGAAGCATGTTTGCGTAAACGGAGAAAAACAAAGTCCCGTTAATCTGTATAGGGATTATCATTTTCATTATCTGCAACCTTTGAAATAAATAAAGTAAAAACTTGCAAATAATTACAATGACAATCACAAATAAACCCCAAAATGCCTGAGTTCTTCCCTACCTTTTCTGTTAATGTTTGAATCTGAAAATCAATCAGAAGCAGGATTTCAATACGGTCGCCTTTCGTTTCACCTACCCTGAGTTTTGGGCAAGGGCAGGTATTTCAGGAGAGTCATACTTCTTTCTGTCTTCTCCACTAATGAGACAAATGAGCAGACTCTGCTGCTGCTTGACCATGCATGCTTAAGTAGCTTGCGATGGAAGGAACAGGAAGCAGAGTCTTTAAAAATGACACTTCTCTGCTCCATACCATTCCTCCAATAAGTTCTTGTTTTTCACTGCTTCTTTGTGACAAGGTATTTTCATTGAGGGCGAGAAATAAGATGAGAGACTCAAATTCTGAATAAAAATTTTCAGATCACATGCTTATTAGGATTTTCATATATATACAACCACTGGATAATAATGGTCTTTTATATCGATAGGTAAGCGATATGTAGCACTGAACTATTTTTTTTAACGCTTTACCTTGGTACCTTTGTCAAATATTTGGATTTTAAAGGTATACGTAGTATTAAAAATGGGCTTCAGATTACTAGATACCCAACAGAAAATGCAATTCTGTCATGTTGTGACAGGGAGGGCGCAAATTGATTTGAGACTATAGACCTGATCTTGAAAGTGGTTTGCGTGTACAAAACCACAAGCAAACCTGTTTGCATTTGCAGAGCTGATCTACAACACAAGTGCTAATCAGATAACGTGTAAAATCATTTGAACAGCGGGCAAACATGCAAAACATATGATAATGATCCAAATGTACACATTTATGGGTGGGATATGCAAATGTAACCCCTTACCACCAGCAATGCATTTTACCAAACCTAAAATGGATTGCTGAAGCTGTTTTTGCTGCTAGATTTAGCATGTTTGAAATGCAGGTACTAACTGGCATGCAAACATGTCTGCTGTCACTGTGGCTTAAAGGAGGCATAGATAGAATGACAAATGGCAGAGAGAGAGAATCTTCTGTACATGTGTCAACAGATTTGGATTGTCAAAAATAAAAAAATAAAATAGATGAGAATAGAGGATTCTATGTAGGATTATCTAAGGTCTGATTTAAAGCTAATTACAAACAAAAGCCATGACATATCTCCTATGATTAAACTCCTTGCAACACATTTTCTTGTGCCTGGATCATTCCAGCCCGCCAGCACTGTTAGTGAGATTATTTGCTGCTGAAGTGCAGACAAACCTGATCAGGCAGAGGTACGCAAATAACTGATCATCCTCAGAGAAGCGCACACAGCCTTTGTAGCGGTGATTGCACATCCCCCGGAACCCCCGGGGGTTTTATGTTGATAATTTACATCTAAAATTTTTTTTAATGGGGGGGGAAAAATTAGCATCCCATTGCCAAGGAAGTTACTTTTTTTTAAGGGGGAAAAAAATCACCATTTTAAGGGAGCCTATTCCAAATGGTGAAAAAGAAAGTGTATGCTTTAACCTTGTCACTACGTAAATGTACTCGTACTCGTAATTCTTTGCAGGACAGTTATGTGACGTTATGTTTTAAAATTAGCAAAGTTGTAATATACAGATAGCCAACTCTTACCACAAACTATATTTATGTTGCTAATATTACTTTCAGGCTGAAATATTGTGGCTGTTAATGATAAACTCTGAACTCTTCAGACCTATACTCTAATTCTTTTCGGAGAGTCACCGTGTTCTTTTGTTTTTAAAGATTCACGGGAGACAAAAAAACTAATTCTTGGACAGACATGTTTGTCTTTTTTGTTAATATTGATTGGCTACTTTGTAACTTGCAACTGTTGCGAGTCACGTCGAGCAACACAGTTAACAAGCTGTGCGCGCTCCTGTGGTGTTGTCTCAGACACAGCGCTGACCAGCTCCCCTGTGTGCGCACCGATGGCACACAGCTCTGCCCTCCTGTACAATGGCCTGTAATCCATCATTCTGAATAAAGGCGAAGCAGGATGTAATCTTTGCCTCACTGGGATTGTCCGGAGCACAAACAGAAAGCATCTGCTTGCAGAACAACTTCAAACTTAGCCTTCTGCATGCGCAATTATGCACTCAGAGGCATCCTGTGCAACTGAACAGAGAGGAGATATAGTGTCAGGGCAGAGGCTGCGATGAAAACCTGCTGCTGTGAATAGAGACGAGAAAGGCTAACAAACTGTAACAGTCCAGAAAAGGAGCAGAACAGAACAGAAGCAAAAAACAACAGCTTTTGTTCGCTTTTCCTCTAGTTCCGCTAGGGGCAGTAGCAGCCAGCCAGAAGCACAAGCAATTTCCTCATTTAAATAGGGCGGTCTGCACCTCTTTTGCGCCTGTTATCCATTGCATCCTCAATCTTTCAAGATAGCCCGCAAAACAATTATTGCACGTGGAATTTTTTTTTGTACAAGGAATTTAGCATCCCATATTGGGATCTTTGAAGATCAGGGCCCTAAGTGTAAGGTTGTGGTAACATTGTATACAATTTTGGCCTGATACCGTTTCATTCCATTCAAGACAGAGCAGACTATATTATATTGCTATATTATAAAAGTCCTGATCCATTGCTCATATTTTCATGCATTTGCTACAGCCATGTACTTGAGCCGATTTAATAGGTAAACAGGGGGTAACATTCTGAACAAGTTGCTATTCCACCACAGGGCACAAGATAAACAACAAGAGAATGAACCTGGACAAGAGGATCCATTAATGCACATGCAATCTCTATACAGACAGACCAGCACAGCAAACCTTACAGCTTTCTGCTCTGACGAGAGCTCAAACCACCACGTCACTGTGCACCATTACTCCAGTTCAACTAAATTTTGGGTTATTTAAAAAGATCAAATTATTTCCAGTTTCAGTTCAGTGTAATCATTTTCAAATTCTTTCTATTGGCTATGTTCAATATCTGATGACTAGTAGATACCAATACAGTTTAGTACAGTCCAACTTGGTATGGCTGTATTATATTTTGGCCAATTGTAAAGAGTATTCTAGCTGAGCGAATCAACCAATTATAATAATGTTATAACCATGAATCAGGGTTTGAAGTTGTTATCAAGGTTGAACTTGATTAATTTGTGAAAAAATAGCAAAAAAAAAAAACCTTTATATATATATATAATCATATATATATTATATATATATATTATATATATCAGGGGTTGGGCTAAAAATGAAACACCTGTCATTTTAGTGTGGGAGGTTTCATGGCAAAATTGGACCAGCCTGGTAGCCATTCTTATTTTTTTGCACATTGCACCAGTAAGAGCAGAGTGTAAGGGGTTCAATTCCCGGGGTAAGAGCACATTTTTGCCCTAAAAATATTAAAATGGGCCCCAAAAATTATGGGTAACATAACCCAGGTTAAAAGGGAGGAAAATTGTTGGTGCACGTCTTGCTGGCGCATCTGTGACCAAGACAGCAAGTCCTTTGTGATGTATCAAGAGCCACGGTATCCGGGTCATGTCAGCATACCACCAAAAGGACGAACCCCACATCCAACAGGATTAAACTGTGGACGCAAGAGGAAGCTGTCTGAAAGGGATGTTCCCGGGGTGCCCCCAGATTGTATTCCAAAAAAACTAAAAACACGGCTGCCCAAAATCACAGCAGAATTTAAAATGTGGCCACCTCAACTCTCCTTTTCCCAACCAAAACTGTCCGTCGGGAGCTCCCGGGGGTCAATATACACGGCCGGGCTGCTATAGCCAAACCTTTTGGGTAAATGGTGCAAGGAGCGAAAATTTGGGCTGTGGACTTTGAAACATGTATTTTCTCCCTTAAAGTCCACCTTTACTGTTTTTCCCCACATCTGGGGGGTTTACGGTGTGGAAAAAGCCCCAAAAAGCGTACCACCCAGACTGTTGCTTTGCCCAGAGGTAAAGCGGGGGGTGGATCAGTGATGGTTTGGGCTGCCATATCATGGCATTCCCTTGGCCCAATACTTGTGTCTTAGGGGGCACGTCACTGCCAAAGGGCCTACCGAAACCCATTCTTGAGGCCAATTTTCCATCCAATGGTTCAAACTTGTATCCTGAAGTTGGGGCCGTGTATCAGGATGAAAATGCACCAATAAACAAAGCAAAAAGATGGTGAAAGATTGGTTTGATGAACATGAAAGTGAAGTTGAACATCTCCCATGGCCTGCACAGTCACCAGATCTAAATATTATTGAGCCACTTTTGGGTGTTTTGGAGGAGCGTGTCAGGAAACGTTTTCCTCCACCAGTATCACATAGTGACCTGGCCACTATCCTGCAAGAAGAATGGCTTAAAATCCCTCTGACCACTGTGCAGGACTTGTATATTTCATTCCCAAGATGAATTGACGCTGTATTGGCCGCGAAAGGAGGCCCTACACCATACTAATAAATTATTGTGGTCTAAAACCAGGTGTTTCAGTTTCAGTTTCATTGTCCAACCAATATATATATATATATATATATATATATATATATATATGTTTTTGTTGACTCCAAACATTCATGCTGTCCAAATTACAAACATGGACCACATCTGGAGTGCAAGTGCAGAAAGACACAGATTGCTGTAGGGAAACACAGCTGGATCACCTGTGGAATTGACACTGACTTCTGCTGGGGTTAGTCCTGAATAAAGATGAGCATACCTTACTGTGGTTGTTTACTTGCTTTCCTACCAAAAGAGAGACTTTAGGATCAAATCAGGTGGCAAACATTGAGGCCAGCTGGTGAAGTAATTTGTGACAAAAAAAAAGTGGCTTGCATTTTATTTGACATTTGATAATAACTTAGGACATTAAATAATAATAATAATAATACAAAGAAGAAAACAAAAACAAAGCTGTATGTGTTTTCTTTACTGCTTTTTAAATTATAGCCACTAAACTTCAATCCTACAGCCATACATGAGCAGGTTAAGGTCAGTGTAATTTTCCTAGCACTCCTCCTGCCCCATATTGTCTATTTAGACCCCATTGTGGATTCTGTAATCACTTTAATGGCCAAAAGAAAACTTTCAACTGCTCTGAAAGGCATTAGTGTCTCTGCATCTGCATCTTACATTTGAAACTGTATAAAAACATAAAATCTATTTTCGTTTTTCATTATTCATTCTTACAAAACACTCCTTACTGGTTATTAGATCACAGAGAAAAAACATTAAAAATGTGAGGTCATAAAGCACAATGATACACATAGGCACATGTAGGCACACAAACATCAACATGCAAATTTCACAGTGTCCAGTTTGCTGCATGTGTTTGGTTGTCTGTCGACCATCTGCTCTCTACTATTTATTGCCTCTATCCCCAGTTGTATTGCATCCTTCTGGTGGTCTTCCACCCCCATGCCAGAGCAGACACCAATTAAAGAGTTATGCATTAGACTTTTCACTTCTGTCTCCCCTCATTATTCCTTTTCATTTAGATTTCTTACTGTTTCCACCTTGGGATTTAAAAATGTCCAAACCCCACAAAACTTTCCAAAAAACTGAATAATGGGAGCCAAAAAAGAGGGAAAGAGTGTGTGTAAAGAGACAAGAAAGGTTTATGAAATAACTATTGTCTCCTGCTGTTACAAAAATAATATCAAATTTAATCTTTTGTAAAAATTTTTACATGTTTTTGTCTAAAAATTATAAACCAACAGTGCTCTGTGCATTATCTAAAGAATTTGAGCTCTGCAAACCTCTGCAAAACCTTTCCCTTAAAAATAATGGGGAATGGGCTGGTGTGACATTAGTTTTAATTGATTTTCAACACACCGTGTTCTGTGTGTGTTTATTAAAAAAATTTTA